>JAWNNU010000786.1:0-69680 GCA_035044585.1 Scaptomyza polygonia | reverse complement strand
TAAATTATAATTAAAAATTATATGCTAGCGTTTGTTTTTTTGGCTATAGCATCGGTGGCCTTCAGCTCAGTCTATTCTAAGTTTAAGTATATACATATTTATTCTATTCTAAGTTTAAGTATTGGTTATTGGTTGGTTGATTGATAAGTGTAATTTATGACGTGTTATTGTTTTATATTTTAAAGTATAGGTTAGTGTTTTTGAGGTATTGTAGGATTTTTGATATGTTTGGTGGTGTGGGGTTGGAGAGGTATTGTAGTGGGTTGGTGGTTTTAAATATTGCCTGTCTTTGTGTTTTGAGGGAATTGCAGTTGGCAAGTATGTGTTCTATTGAAAGGTTTTCGTTGCAGTATGGGCATGTCCTGGGGGAGTGGTCGATGTAGGATTTGTGCGTGATTTTTGTTTGTCCTAGTCTATGTCGCGTTATTATTATTTGATCTTTCGGAGTTAGTGAAAGTTGGTTGTTCTTAAAAGGGTGGTAACTATTGTATTTGTTGTGATTAATATTTTGGTACCAAGGGGAAGTTTCTGTTAGTTTGTTTTGTGTTTTTGATTGGTGTGTTTTTTTTATGTAATTCTGTATGTCTTTTATGTTGTAGTTGTTTTTTGTTATGTGTGGTTCGTTGGCTGCGTTTTTTGCAGCCTTGTCTGCCTGTTCGTTTCCCGTTATTCCAACGTGGCCGGGTACCCCGGCGATATTTATATTTCATTACAATACTCTTCTATTTCATCATAAGGTATAAGGATGAGGGTTTCGTTGATGTTGGCCGCATTTGGTAGGATATGTGAGAAAAAAAATTTATTTTTAAGTAAAGGGGTATCTACTTCACAACTTTTGGAGGATTATGAAGCCGGACTGTCTATATCAGATGTAGAAAAAAGTTCAAATTAATCTGTAATTCTGTAATTTAAAATTTTTTATATTTTCTCTATACAAAATGCTTTAATTTCATTTAAATCAACCGACTGAATTTTTAGCGCAGGTGGATATAAAAAAGAAACTTTATGCCATATGGATAAATTCTTTTCCAAATTTTACTTATATAATTGCTTATCTTTTCTTTTAAAATTGAAATGGGCGGCGGATCTACAATACTGGCTTCACATAAGCTCTTAACTTTAAGAATTGAGGGTATGACAAAGCAAAAGGACGCGGTACTGCAAGTTTGCATTTCTTACATATAATTTCAAAGTTTTTGCACAAGTCAACAATAATATGAAGCGTTTTAATGTTAATGTGTAGCAATCTATAATTTCCATTAGATTCATTAACACTTATCATACCAAGACTTAATATATACCTATTTCTACCATAGTGGGTCAAATGACCCGACTTTATGTTTCATGCTTGAATGTATAAAATATGGATGTTAGGAAGGAAATAAAAAAATAAATTAAATTTATTATAATTAAACAAAATAGTATGTTGAGCATTTCTATTACAAAAGCAAAAATAAATGTGCAAACGCTAAAAAATTATACGTTCGTTTTCAATGCAAAAGTTCAAAATGGGTCATTTGACCCGTTATGGTATGTTTAGTGTTAAGTATATTATTTATATCAAGCCAATTGTCCAAACTGGATTTTCACATTGTGTAGTTGGAGTTCCAACGTGTATGGCATGGATTTTTTAGTGATGTTATAAGTTTGTGCTGCAAATATGCTTTTTTAAAATACTTTTCCACCTTTTTGCAAGCAGTGATTACGTTGCTAATCATTTTCCGCAAATGCTTTGTCTACCACATTAGCAAACAAACGGCTGCTGCAATTTAAGCGAGTGTTATTTTCTGGATCCTTAACTACATTTGAACCCCTGTCAGTGAAATATGTGATTTTGTCCATACTATTTATTCCAACCTCGTCTAAGTAATAAAGACTTCATATTCTCACAAACATTTGTGGCAGTTTATCGTTGAAAGTCCATTGATTTGAGGCCTAAGGTAATTCCAACCATCGGATGATCATTTTGATAGTGCGTCTTGAATCCAAGGAAAGTGCGTTTAACATAGTTGTCGGTCCATATATCCATAGTAAGCGACGCTCCACCCTGATTTACAACGTCCCTCAACTCAATACCAAGATGCGCCTTTTTATCATCAGCTTCTTTTTGGCACTTTCGGGCAATACATGTAGCATCTGGAAGCAGGACATCGACGTCAACAAACTCTCCGTAGCTGGCACCAATTTTGAAAAAAAAAAACTAAACCATTGACCTAAAGGCAGATCCACTCACGGACGAAAACGGACGGCAATCCTCAACTTTCCATTTTAAAAGCGCATTAAGTGCTTCCTTTTTGTCTGGTGAAAATACTGTCCTTAGCGTTTGTGGCAGCTTAAGTAGTCAGTTCCTAGAAATTTTACTGTACGCATGACACAATAAACTGCACTCAAAACTTAAAATAACAATATTGGAGGCCCAAGAGAAAGAATATTCGAACTACCTAACCATGCATAACGTAATGCAGAGTCTGCTGATGTGCTTGAAAACTTGATAAAAGCCGATCCGCTATCCGTTGATGGAAATTCTGCACGCCATAGGCTGCCCCCTCATGCCGCAGGAGCAAATGAAGGTGTGGGAACGCAAGGTGTCGTGTGCCAACGAAGAACTGCGCCAACTGCGCTGCCTTCTCATCGATCTGGGCAGAGAGGAAGATATTTATGAAAGCGATACGGATGAAAGCGAATATGTGGGACAAATTGGCGAAGTAGGCTCTGGGTTGCCTTACGCACACGATGATAACTACGAAGAATACACATCAAATGCATACTATACATCACCATCCCCTTCACCACTGCTGGAGCAGTACACTGAAGCGGAATCAATTGATATCAAAGAGAAAGTGGAGCCGTTATCCCCAAAGAAGGAGGAGGATGAGGAGCCGCACTGCAGCTATTCTGATTAAATTAATGTGCAGCAGCTGCCATAAATATTATATAGATATGTATTTATTACATATATGTATATCCAACTATATAACAAGTTATATAGAAGCATGTGCGCTCGAATGGGGAGTAAATTTAAAGCTATCAAAGTTTTTTTTTTTTGAAATGAATGCATGTTAAAGTCAACGCCAGTTCGTTGCAAAAAATGTTCACCAACGTTAAATCTTTTATATGCTGGAAATCAAGTCGACGCCAGATCGTTGCAAATCATATAAGCTTATCGATAAGAATGTAATGTAACAACCAGCTGAACGGCATCAAGTTCTTTTATATATTTTGTTAAATAAATGCATTTTAATGAAAACTGTATGTTTAAATAAAATCAGCCAAGAACGTAAAAAAAGTAGTTGACAGCATTTGTGCCGGCATATATTGGAGGTTTGATGTCCAGCACATTTTTAGACTTTTTGACACGAACGACAGTATATCATGTCTCTTATGGTTGATCCATCTTCTTTTATTATCTCGAAAAAAATGTTCCAGATAACACTTTTTCCCTTTCGTTTAGCCTCTAACGAGTAAGCACCAATTTAAATTTGCTCGGAAATAAAAGCGTGGTCCATCATTAAAATATTTTAATTTGTTGCGACTGTTTTAATAGAAATCTCACTGGATAATGAAGAAACTGTCCTCATAGAATACATTTATGTATGACAATAGTTAAAAAAAACTCACGAGCGATGTGTTAACACCTGTTTGTACCTGTTTGATTTCATCTATAAGCACGGGTATCTATTTCTGCCAGTTGAATACATGCAAACAATGCAGCGTGCCGTGCTGTGCTGACCTACGAACAAATTTAGAGTGCTGTCGTGAACCGACTGGTGTAGCGGCAGAGAATAACTGTATAATACAAAATTTTGAGTTTTGCCTCAATCTGCTTGATACAGTCCAAGTTGGAAGGGCAGTATAAACTTAGTATGAACTTTGTGCAATTGAATAGCAAAACTTGAGAGTCTTAGATATAATTTCAATTCTACATGTTTGTTTATATTCTAGCATTGTTTATTGTTTATATTCTAGCATAAACAATTTATATATATTCAAATCATATATTAAAGTTTTCATTGACAATCATTGAATGTTGGTTCAAGGGGTATTTTTTCTTTGTGCAGTTTGTGCGTCTCAGCTACCGCAAGCGAGCACGTTGTTGTTTTGTTCAGTTTCCCTTTGCGTTCAGCGGCCCATCGATTTAAGGAGAGGCGGCGGGTCAGCGGACAGCTAGATCGGTAAAAAGTTGTTGGTACATATTGCATGCTAGTGCGTTTGAAACATACATATATTTCTTGCAGGGCCTGCTTATCGAGGTTTTTGTTATTTTTGATATTTTTCCTTTTTCTGTGTGAGTGGCAAACGCGCGCTTACATTAACATATGTACAAATGCACTAATGAATACACTTTCGTAATTTGTGTACATCTTTGTATAACTGTATGCCAATGATTGTTAGAAAGTGTCATGGGGTAAAAATTGGAGAGAGTATGTATGATCAGCAATAGCAAAACTGATGTTTGACTGCCTTGGAAGACAAAATCTTGTTTTCTTACTCAAGCGCAATAATGGGGGAAGAAAAAAGCTCAAATCCCTGCTCTTCCAAAAAGAGTCTGCGATGAAAATGCTTTGATTTGTTTCACTCGGGTTTTATTGCTGTCCAAATCACAAAAGCATTGTATTCAGACACATCAAGAATATTTGCGAATAGAGCTACAGGCCATCTATTAGTTTTCCGCTTGCAAGTATATGTGGCAACCAGTTGGTCTAGTGTATCCACCCCAGCCTTTGTATGGTTATAATACTCTATTATTTCTGGTTTCTTCGACTGTTTATCGTGTGCTTTTGCGTCTTGGTGCAATGTGCTTATTAGATATACGCACCGATATGTTTTTGGAACATAAGCTACTAATGTAACCTTATATTTATGTTCAAAAAGAAACTCTGAGTAAAATATAGGTCGTTTTCTCATGTCCAAAATATGTGGAGGTAGAAACAACTTATTTTTACGGACAGTCCCAGCTATTGTCATTTTCTTTTTCAGCAGTTCAACAGCAAGATCGTATGAGGTGAAAAAGTTATCGCAAGTTATATTTCGGCCTTTGAGTCCTTCTGCAAGTTCGAGTACCACTCGCATGCCTTGGTTCTTTTCAGGAGTGCAATTACGATTTCGACCGATATACACTTGCATAGACCAGGCATAGTTGGTGTTAGAGTCGCACAGTGTCCAAATTTTTATTCCATATTTCGCTGGCTTCGAAGGAATATATTGCCTAAATGGACATTTTCCACGATATGCCACTAGCTGCTCATCGACTGTCACGCATTCGTTTGGATTATACATTATCTTCAAATTATGAGCGCATTTGTCCCACAAAACTCTTATAGGTGCCAGCTTATCACGAGCTCGCCGATCCGCCCTATCTGATTTATCGTCAAATTGAAGAACTCTGCTAATATTTTGGAATCTACGCAGCGACATTGTTGCTTTGAATATGGGTCTTCCTTTCAGATCGTCCCATAAATATTCCATTGCTTCACCACAAGCACATGCCAGCTAATAACAACAATCCAAAATATGCATTCAAGGAAGCATGGTTAATTTCCTTCCAAGCTTCTCCAAACACATTTATACCTATTAATGTATAAATAAGTTTGTAACGTGCAAAATTTTCAAAATACGGTGAATACCTTCAATATTTGTCATCCTTATAATAATAATTTGCATCTCCTTTGTCATAAACAACTCAAATGTAGATTTGATATCGCTAACACGTGCAATGGCATATTGAGTTGGTCCTGGAGTAGTAGTAATTATGTTTTCTTGCGTTTTTCTACCAACCAATGCGCTGCCACATTTTTCGTACCAAATTGTTTTTTTGTCTTTAGAAATAAATCCAGGAGATGGGTCTTGCGCTGGAACAGAAACTTGTTGTTCATCGGAGTTAACACTTTCTCCCTCGGATATGGAAATTCATGTCACTGATTCTTCATCTGATGAGATTTCAAAATCTTCAAGAGAGCTTTCATGGTCAGGGATACGCCCTTAAGCATCACTGTCTGATTCGCCCAGCAGCTCTTCTATTTGGCATCGAGTAAGCCCCGCCAACTAATTTAAATTTATTTGTATACGCGTTTTATGGAAAAGTATATGCATACTTTTAACATACCTTTTTGGGCAATGTTTTTTCTTTTCCTAAGTAAACTTACTATGAAAAGATCTATATACTTGTTTGACTTTGAAAAACAAAACACAATAAATTTGTCATCATCAACGCCATAGGCACATTTGCACTGTTGCCTCTTTTGTTTTCACTCGTACACACAAATAACTGTTATGTAAGGCGAGCAGTTTATGTATACATGAACTGCTCTTCCCATAAGCAATGCAATTACACAAAAAAATTTTCGTATTTCTTTTTTTATCGTCTATTCGCAATCAGCAATGTAACGGATCTTTGATATTTTTGTTGTTGGGCTACGAAGTTTGTAGGTATTTTGTTGTTTTTTTGCAGAAGAAAAATTTGGGTTTGTCTACAGTTTATTTGTATGATTGTTTGAGGCTTGATGAACATTGGTCTAAATATGGCTTCCAGAAACACCGGAAAATTGTATTGGGCAAGATTCGTTACTTTCTCCATGGGAGAGTCCCTGATGGAGCCACAATATTAATTTTTACAACACAGTTTAATCTGCCTTATAAAATAATTCTCTAGAAATTTCATGCCGATATCGCTAAATTTACGCCAGATTCGTACAGATAAAAACGCGTTTGGGCAAAATTTGCCCAAAATACAGTATGAGGGTTAAATCGATGAGCCGCTGAAATCAAAGGGAAACTGAAAAATACAACAACGTGCTGGCTTGTCGTAGCTGAGACGCACAAACTGCACAAAGAAAAAATACCACTTGAACCAATATACACTAATTGTCAATGAAAACTCTATTATATGATTTTAATATATATATTGTTTATGATGGAATATAAACAATAAACAATGCTAGAATATAAACAATCAAGTCTTCTTTGATGATTTATTAAGTGTAGAACCTGTACAAACATAAAAGTACCTTAACAACACATGGAAGAAAATGAAAAATAAAACCAAACCACATAATGTAGTATGAGGATTACTGAATATTGGAGTCTTATTGACGTCCAATTGTCTTGGCAAAGCCAAGCTGTTTAAGTCGCCCTAGAGGGCGAGCAGGGAGTAGTTGTCTTGAAAGTAGGCTGTGGTGTCTTAGCAGTCTGTCACTGTATCTGCTCGTGTGTCTACAAATCTGCTCTTCCACTGTATGCAGATTAAGGTCTCTGTGAAGTGTAGAACCGCGTACGTACCAGGGATAGCCTGTGATCTGTCTTAGTACCCGATTTGGCAGCACCTGTATACGTTTATAATTTGATTTGGCTGCGATCGACCAAATCTGTATTCCATAGAAACGTATTGGAACAATACAGTGGGCATACACAGCTCTTTTGCACCTAAGCGGCATGATGCTCCTTCTATTGATTAGCCAATGCAGTTGCTGTATTCGGTGTCAACATTTTTTCACTGAGGCCTTAAGATGTGGCCCGAAAGTAAGGCGCTTGTCGAGGGTGATGCCAAGATATTTAGCTTGAGATGGCTGGTCAAGGGTAACTCCCTCGAGCTGGATGGCAGGGATATTCATCACTAGCCTTTTTAATGTGAAACAAGTGTTGGTTGTTTTCAGCGGATTGACCTTTAGATTCCATCGTTTGCACCAAACTGCAAGAGTGTTGACGTAACCCTTTAGTCCATTAGCAGCTTCTACGCAACAGCTGGAGTTGTATATGACTGCGATGTCATCTGCATAAGTTGCAATAAGAGCCTTAGAGGGAGCTATCATGTGTTGACAGCTGGGCCTGGGTATATCGGCAGTATACAGCGAATAGAGCAGCGGTCCGAGAACACTTCCCTGTGGGACTCCAGCTCTCAAGAGGTAGTTCGTCGATTATGTGTCCCTTACTTTGACCTTAAACTCTCGTCCTTCAAGATATGTCCTTAGCAGGCCATAGTACGGTGCAGGTAAGAGGTCTTTAATTTTGCACAATAGGCCAACTTGCCAGACTTTGTCAAAGGCCTGCTGCACATCAATAAAGACTGCGTTCGAGTACTCCTGGTCGTCAAACGCCTGCAAGATGTGTTTTACCAATCTGTGAACTTGTTCGACAGTGCCATGTCCTCCTCGGAAGCCAAATTGATGATCTGGCAATATACTGCATTGGCTTATAATCACAGTAATCCTATTGACAATAAGCCTCTCCCATACTTTAGACAGGGAGGGTAAAAGACTTATTGGGCGATATGAATCAGGTTCAGCTTCTGGCTTACCTGTTTTGTGAATCATCAAAATCGCAGCCAATTTCCACTGCTTTGGGAACTCTTGTACTCTAATAACAGCATTAAATATCAATGCAATATAAAGTAAGGCTCTTGTAGGCAAGGCCTTCAACGTAGCGTGGCAAATTTTATCAATACATACCTGGAGCTTTATTTTTCGGCAGTAATTGGATGACTTCAGCTATTTCTTCAATCCTTATTGGGTTAATAGGTAAAGACATCTGCAATGGGGTCTGCAGATTCTCATGAGTCTGTCTTATCTGCTCTGCCGTAGCAAAATCGTAAGATTTTGTCTTCCAAGCCAGTCAAATATCAGTTTTGCTATTGCTGGTCATTCATACTCTTCCCAATATTTACCCTATGAGACTTCTAACAATCATTGGCATAAAGTTTTGCAAAGATGTACACAAATTACGAAAGTGTAATCATTAGTGCATTGGTACATATATAAATGGAAGCGCGCGTCTGCCGCCGACAAAGAAGAAGGAAAAATATCAAAAATAGCAAAAACCTCGGAAAGCAGGCCCTGCAAGAAATATTGCATACAATATGCACCAATAACATTTTACCGTTCTTGCTGTCCGCTGACCCGCCGCCTTTCCTTAAATCGATGGGCCGCTGAACGCAAAGGGAAACTAAACAATACAACAACGTGCTGGCTTGTCGTAGCTGAGACGCACAAATTTCACAAAGAAAAAATACGCCTCGAACCAACATTCAATAATTGTCAATGAAAACTTTAATATATGATTTGAATATATATATATTGTTTATGTTAGAATATAAACAATAAACAATGCTATGTAGAATTGAAATTATATCTAAGACTCTCAAGTTTTGCTATTCAATTGCACAAAGTTCATACTAAGTTTGTACTGCCCTTCCAACTTGGACTGTATCAAGCAGATTGAGGCAAAACTCAAAAATTTTTATTATACTGTTATTCTCTACCGCTTCACCAATACAATCATACTCAGATGAATATGTATATGAAATTTTTCAGTCGGTATACGACAGCACAAATTTTGTTCGTAGGTCGAGATCAGCGCAGCACGGCAACTGGCAGATATAGATACCCGTGCCTATAGATGTGAGCACCATAGACTAATAATGTTAAATAGACGGGTAAACAGAACTGGTTCTGTTACTACCCCTGTGGAAATGGGCGCAAGATGCAAGCGAATGAAGTAGCGAGTAAAAACGTCGGGCTTTCGCCGTTTCTCTTGTTTTGATTAGTGCTTCTTTGTTTACAACTCACAAAGCAGCCATGATTTACTTGGTTTGTTCGTGTTTTGCACTGCTGTCCTATTGCCTGCTTGCTTATCGCTTTCAACGCGTGCCGTATAGTAGCAAAGCACTTGTGCGTATATATATGTATGAATATATACGTGCAATTGTGCGTTTGATGCGTTTTCTGCAAATTTGGTCGACTTGGGCTTTGAAATGATTTTTTTATATTTCGTTTGGACTAGCACGCATAAGATTGTGTGTGTGTCCCTTTGTGTATAGATGAACAATTTTAATTGTATGCGTAGAATTTGCCATGTGATTCATTGACCTTTTTCGATCATATGGTATAAAGACAATTTGTATGCATGCAATTTCATATTAATATAATAAATGTAGCTAATTTTTTGTTTTTATTACAGAAGAAATCGTCTTGATTTCGTAATCATTATAATACATATTAAATTTAATTTCATAAAATTTATGACAATTGATAAAAATTATACAACTTTAATCAGTATTAAATACTGTAATACAAATAATATAGATATATTTGTAAAAAAATATTAGTATAAAGCTTTCGTCTTTCGTTGGTGTCGGTTGTGTTTTTGAGCGCTCTCAATAAGTTATTGTTTTCTTGTGTTTGTGCACTTAGTGTTACTTGGTTTTATTTGGTAAACGATTCTAGCAGTGATCGCAAATATACGTTGTATATATTTACGTGTGCTTAATAATAGTTGCGGACTTAAATTACATTTGAAGTCGCAGCAGAACCAACGCTGCATTTGCTTTAAAAAAACATATGTACATACATACGTATATTTGCATTTGCTTATTCTGTGCTTGTTCTGTGTTTTCTTTCATCCAATAACAACAAACAGCTTGTCTTATTTTCTTGCTCTTGCACTCCAGCATCAGTCCTCTCACGCTAACGTCCGCTCTTATCCGAAGTACTTGTAGTTGTATCTGCCAACGCACTCAAGCTCTCTCGCTCTCTTGCTTTTTACCGTTTGATCGTGCTCATTGCATCAACGCCTTCACACTTACTTTCGTGAACCCTACATCTTTTTGATAAAGCATATTACTTTTTTTCTTTTTATTATTATTTTTATTTATTCAACTTAAAATCAATATGCTACTTTGTTGCAGCAACAACTGCAAATTGGTTGGATCATCCAACCAAGACTTTATTCTTTGCCGATTGTGTGACAATGTTATACACATGAAGTGTGTCGGCTTTACGGCCAAAATACGGGACTGTTTACTTGCAGATATTGGCCTTAAATGGTTTTGTCAGTCCTGTAACGAGGTTGAAAAGGAGTCTACTCAATTTATGAGACAGACATATGCAGGTTTTAATACAATGCATACTGCATTTAATAACCTGCATACTTCCTTTAAAGAGTTGCAGTCAAGCTTCAAAAAAGGCAAGTTGTTGAGTAATTCGCCGAAGCGTAAAAAGACTTCAGGGCCTAATCCGCTCACTGTTCCTCCGGTCTTGGTCACCACTCCCCTTTTGGTACCTATCGCTAATCCCCCAACGGGTTCAATTGCTAGCCCGTTAATGCATTTTAATTCGCCGGCAAGAAATCCAAACCATAACCCTTCCCCGATTTTAACACCCAATCTTTCTCTTCCAACAGCTTGTGTGCCTATTAAGCCTACTGAAGGTACACCGGGGGCTCACAAGCCTCTTGTTGTTGTGCCTTTAAAAAAATTTATTTTCGTGTCTAGGCTAGCATCCGACACTTCGTTGGATGATGTTAGTGCCTACATTAAAAGTAAAATAGACTCTCCATTTATAACTGTTGAAAAGTTCAAGTTTAAACAAGCCAGAACCATATCTTCTTTCAAATTGAGTGTTCTGCCCGAACTTTTCTCGACAATTTGTTCTGGAAAGTTTTGGCCACCGCAGCTCATTGTAAAGGAGTATGTGAATAGGCATAAAATTAATAATAACGATAGTAGGTTCAGTAGTGCACCAACTGTTAGCCACCCTGTTGCCTCAACTTCGGCGGCAAAAAACTAACAAAAGTAGTTAGCTTGGCCTATCAAAATGTTCGAGGCCTTAACACTAAACTTTCTAAACTATATGTAAACAGCTTATCCTTTGATTCTCAGATAGTAGCACTGACAGAAACCTGGTTAAAACCTGATATATCTGATTATTCCGTTTTGCCTATGAAGTATAACCTTTACAGGTGCGATCGCACCTCCCGCAAGGGGGGCGGTGTTCTCATTGCTGTTGATTCCTGTATTTCCTCTGAACAGATTCAATCTCACGATCATCCGGATATTGAGTTCATATGTGTTAAAATATTATTTAGCGGCCGCTCTCTTTATATTACTTGTTCATATATTCCTCCCAATTCTGATATTAACATTTACAAATCCCATCTGAATGCCCTGCAGCTTGTGTCGTCGTTGTTGACGGATATGGATCAACTTATAGTGGTTGGCGATTTTAATTTGCCACATGTGTTATGGTCTGTGAATGACACATCTTCGGCGCAATTACCGGCTACTTCTGATGATTTTATCGATGGCCTTTTAGAGTTAGGCCTATCACAAGTTAACAGGGTGCATAACAGTAGTAATAAAATGCTAGATTTAATATTTGTTTCTGACTCTGATTGTAGTAATGTTAGTAGAGTACACCCTTTAGTGCTTCCCGAAGATACCTACCATCCAACTTTAGAACTTTCATTTGAACTTTTTAACCTTAGCTCAACATCTAACAATTGTTTAAAGACACGATGTTTTCGTAAAACTAACTTTACTAAATTAAATGACCTTCTTCAGCATACTAATTGGTCTCAACTTTATTCTTGTACTGATATAGAAACTGCCATTGCCATTTTTTACAGGACTTTGAATTCATATTTGGATATATGTGTTCCCGTCACTGTTCCTTTAAGTGAAAATAAACCACCTTGGTTTACGAGGGAACTATCAAAATTAAAAAACGTGAAAACAAGATCCTATAAAAAATTTAAAAGATCTGGAAATACTTTAGATTTATCCTTGTATATAATTGCAAAGTCAAATTTTATTTCTGTAAACACTATTTGTTATAACAATTATCTCAATCGTTGCAGATCAAACTTTTCCCGCGATCCGAAACAGTTTTTTAAATTTGTTAACTCTAAACGTAAATCTTCTTGCTTGCCTTCCTCGGTTTACCTTGATAATACAAAAGCAAATACCGATCAGGCAGTGGCCGATCTCTTTGCTGAGTATTTTCAATCTGTATACACATCGAGTTCATATAGTTGCACTAATTCCTATCCTTTTCAAGTTCAAGCGTCAAACTGCATTTATGTCCCAGTTATAACTGAGTGTACGCTGCTAGGCGACCTCAACACTATCAAACCCGGCTTCTTGCCTGGTCCTGATGGAGTGCCAGGTTGTATACTTAGATATTGCGCGGACTCACTTTGTAAACCCTTACACAAATTATTCAACTTGTCAGTTGACTCAGCTGTGTTTCCTGGTATATGGAAGGAATCTTTTATTATTCCACTCCATAAAAATTCTTCCAAGTCCAACGTTAAAAACTATAGGGGGATATCTAAACTGTCTGCCATTCCGAAAGTCTTTGAAAAAATTATTTGCACCCAATTGCAGCACTTATGTACTTCAATTTTATCCCCTTATCAACACGGTTTTGTTAGGCGAAGATCTACTACCACAAACCTTCTTGAGTTTACCTCACTAGTTATCAAAGGGTTTCAGGACAAAATGCAAACTGACGTCGTTTACACAGATTTTAGTAAGGCATTTGATTCTGTTAGTCATTCTTTGCTGCTTCAAAAATTAAATATTATTGGATTTCCGGCAAAACTCCTGTCGTGGCTTTCTGAGTACTTGTGTGGCCGAACACAAAAAGTAGTTTTTAAATCTTCTGTATCCAAATCTATTTTTGTTACCTCTGGTGTTCCTCAGGGGAGTCACATGGGACCATTGCTATTTAATCTATTTATTAACGATCTTCCTGCTGTTATTACTAACTCTCGTGTTTTTATGTTTGCTGATGATGTAAAGCTATGTTTCACCTATAATGATGATTCTCTATGTAACTTACTACAGTCGGACTTGGGTGCACTGTCGGCTTGGTGCCGTTATAACTTACTTAATTTAAATTGTTCAAAATGTAAAATCATGACTTTTTGTAGAGGTTCCCCTCATACTGCTCACTACGTGCTTGATGCTTCACCACTTGTCCGCGTTTTTGAAATTAAAGATTTAGGCATCATTCTTGATAGCAAATTAAAATTTGATTCTCACATATCGTCGATGGTCAATAAGGCCATAAATGTACTTGGATTCATCAAGCGGTGGTCAAAAGAGTTTGATGATCCCTACACCACTAAAACGCTATATACATCATTGGTACGCCCCATCCTGGAGTATGGATCTTGTGTGTGGTCCCCGCAATACGGGCTTCACCAGGATAGAATTGAGTCTGTGCAGAGGAAATTTCTTCTGTTTGCGCTCAGATGTTTTAACTGGGTTCCTGGAATAGACCTACCCCCCTATTCAAGTAGACTTCTTTTAATTAATCTTCCTTCCCTGTTGAACCGTAGAATTATGCATGGTGTAGTATTTGTCACTAATCTACTTAATGGTGAAATCGACTCATCAGTTCTTCTAAGTCGAATAAAATTAAATGTTCCCATTAGATCCACACGTAACTTTTTACCCCTCAGCCTCGATCGTTGCTCGAGTAACTATTTAATTCATGAACCATTTCGTGTGTTATGTTCTGACTATAACAAACTTTATTCTCTTGTCTCTTTGGAGACCTCGACTCCAGTACTAAAACGATCTATCCTTTCTGCCTTATCTAATCGTAACCACTAATCACTAATCTTCCACTGGTCTGATTGGGTTTTTCTGGGTTTTTCCCAATCCACGCAACAAATGTTGGACCAGTTATATTTATTTGGAATTTCCCAGAGCTTTAACGTTAACTTTTTAAATTTTTTATCTTAATTTTGAACTTTATTTCAGATATTATAATTATTTATTTTATACTATATTATTTTAATATTATAATTATAGTTAATTTTGATTTGTCAGCTGCTCATAGCCGACATTAAATAAATAAATAAATAAATAAAAAAATCAAACATTTTGATGTGCCGTCGGCAAAACGGCTTCAGCTGCGTGCAAATTAGACTAGGTCAGTTATGCCTTGTGTGTATGTGTGCATGTGCGTGTGCCTTCTCTTTAACAAACACACAATTTTGTCTTCGAAGGCAGGCAAAAATCAGTTTTGGTGCAGCTCATCACACATACTCTGCCCAATTTTTACTCTATGACACTTTTCAACCCTCTTTCGCAATTGCAACGTCCAAGTTCCTTCACAAATAGCGAAAGTGTATTCAGAAATTCATATGTAAAAGTCATTTGCCCCGAACTCTGAATATAGTAAAGCAAAATACAAAAAAGTGCCGGCAGCAGCGTTGCCATAAAACAACAAAAAATAGTAAAAGTACTCATGGTTGTTGTAATTTTGCTTACATTTTGGCAACGGTGGACGGCAAGCCTAGCGATAGACACCGACCAAACGACCGACCGACGCTTGCTTTTTAAGCTGTGCGCCTATTACTGAGTTGTCGGGTACCTACGTATGTTGGTGTATTAAGACATTCAATGCAGGCCAAAAAAAATATCAAAAATCGCGACCCAGCAAGAAATGAAACAAACATGTATACAAATACTAACAAATTTTTTACCGTTCACGCATTCGGCTGACCCCCTGCCGCTCCTTTAATCGACGGGCCACTGAACACAAAGCGCAACTGAGACAAACCAACTCGGTGCCGGCTTGTCGTTGCTGAGACGCACTCGCTGCTGTATGAAAAAATACCCTTTGTACCAATATTCAATAGTTGTCAATGAAAAATCTAATATATGATTTAAATATATATATTGTTTATGCTAGAATATAAACAAAAATCAATGCTAGAATAAACATGTAGAATTGAAATAATATTAAAGAATTTCAAGTTGTGCCAGTCAATTGCACAAAGTTAGTATTAAGTTATACTACCCTTCCAACTTTGACTTCAATAAGCATATTGAAGCAAAACTCAAGAACTGCCGATTTACAATTTTGTGAAAATAACAAGAATACAGAATAAAAAATCTAGGCAAAGCACAAAGCAGGTAGCCCAACCAAACCAAACTCACATGTATTCACATACTAATGCATTTTTCCCGTTGGTTGCCTACCCCCCGCGCCATCTCTATCAACAAACAGCTCACACTGGCTGCGAGCAAGAGTCTAAAACTGCGAGTTTCACAATTTTATAAAATTCTGTGACAACAACACGAGAAATGAAGAGCGGCAACTATTAATTGGGCCTTACGCTTCGCACACTTTTGGTCACAACAAATAGCTAAACAATGATGGCCGCCTTCGTACTAGCTGGCATTGTAACGAGTAAAGTGACGAAACAAATACTGGCCTTTGCCATTATTTTCCCCATTCGCTTCCAAAACGCACAATGTTTTATAACATAACATACCAGCTCTGTTTTCCAGTCTATTTACATAGTTAGTTTATGGTGAACATATCAAAAATACCCCTTGAACCAACATTCAATGATTGTCAATGAAAACTATAATATATGATTTGAATATATATATTGTTTATGCTTAAGAATAAACAATGCTAGAATATAAACGTACATTGAAATTATATCTAAGAATCTCAAGTTTTGCTACTCAATTGCACAAAGTTCATTTTAAGTTTATACTACCTTTCCAACTTGGACTGTATCAAGCAGATTGAGGCAAAACTCAAAAATTTGTATTATACAGTTATTCTCTGCCGCAACACCAATACAATCATACTCAGATGAATATGTCCACGACAGCGGTCCACTACAGCACTCTTAATTTGTTCGTAGGTCGAGATCAGCGCAGCACGGCACGCTGCATTTGTTTGCATGTAAGTTAACAACTAAGTAAGCTACATTTTGTATTGACCTAATTATTAAGTATCTTTACGTAAACAATGCTGATGCGCCACAATGTAGTTCAGCGCTCTGCGCTATAAACGTCTTGTTGCAATATGCTGACACTGCTTATTTGCAGTGCTATGCTGAGCGATGTGGAATGTTGAGTCGGCTTGCCGACTATGACTTGCTGGCGTGATACATTGTGAGGGTAATGTTAAGCTCAAGAGTCTTTGTCAGTTTCAGTTCTGTTTTCGTTGTCAAAGAAGAATAAAGTTTTGAACCAGCCTTGCTGTGAATAACTGATTTGTATTAATTAACACAACTAACTAAGTCCTTAGACTAGTAGTTCAAGAACAAGTCGTTCTTCATCCTAAACATCATAACTGACTCATTGGTGATTATCTTGTCGCCTAAGCGAGCAAGATAACAACTAACATCAAACGCTTCTTTAACCGGATACCTGCGATCTACGTGGGACCATAGTGAGAAGTTATATCAACACACACACACGTCGCGGGACACCTACAAGCTACGTGGGAAGCTGGATTTAATTAATTGGCGCCCAACTTAAAATTAGAACCTACGATCTAACAAAAACATGTAAGTTCAACAAAGTGAATTCATTGGCATTGCTACCAGAACAGAATCCTGCCCACCAGTTTCTCTGGCTCGACCCTGCCGTCGGAGCACACAGTTAAATACCTTGGCTTAACCTTGGACAGGCGGCTGACTTGGTCGGCACACATAAAGGCAAAGCGTAAGCAGCTCTCCTTAAAGCACAGACAACTGATGTGGCTCCTTGGACGTACATCCCAACTCGACCTAGAAAACAAACTGCTGCTATACAAGGCTATTCTAAAACCGATATGGACATATGGGATCCAGCTTTGGGGTACAGCCTCAACATCCAACATCGAGATACTGCAGAGATTTCAAAATATAGCTCTTCGCAGACTGGTAAACGCACCATTTTATGTTAAAAATCTGGTGATCCATAGGGACCTTGGAGTTCCCACTGTCTCCGAAGAGGTAAGCCGTTACAGCCAAAGATACATAGACAGGCTCGAGTCTCACTGCAACCACCTAGCTATTAACCTGCTAGATAACAGCACCCAGACTCGCCGACTCAAGAGGCACCACCCTTTGGACCTTCCTTTTAGGCCGCCTAAAGCATGGTAACATTAAGATATTATAACTATCCCCATAAATGAAAAATTCCCCTGTAAATGTTTCCTTATAAAATTTACTTATTATCTATAAGATAGATTGTAAATAAAAATCATATGGTATAAAGACAATTTGTATGCATGCAATTTCATATTAATATAATAAATGTAGCTAATTTTTTGTTTTTATTACAGAAGAAATCGTCTTGATTTCGTAATCATTATAATACATATTAAATTTAATTTCATAAAATTTATGACAATTGATAAAAATTATACAACTTTAATCAGTATTAAATACTGTAATACAAATAATATAGATATATTTGTAAAAAAATATTAGTATAAAGCTTTCGTCTTTCGTTGGTGTCGGTTGTGTTTTTGAGCGCTCTCAATAAGTTATTGTTTTCTTGTGTTTGTGCACTTAGTGTTACTTGGTTTTATTTGGTAAACGATTCTAGCAGTGATCGCAAATATACGTTGTATATATTTACGTGTGCTTAATAATAGTTGCGGACTTAAATTACATTTGAAGTCGCAGCAGAACCAACGCTGCATTTGCTTTAAAAAAACATATGTACATACATACGTATATTTGCATTTGCTTATTCTGTGCTTGTTCTGTGTTTTCTTTCATCCAATAACAACAAACAGCTTGTCTTATTTTCTTGCTCTTGCACTCCAGCATCAGTCCTCTCACGCTAACGTCCGCTCTTATCCGAAGTACTTGTAGTTGTATCTGCCAACGCACTCAAGCTCTCTCGCTCTCTTGCTTTTTACCGTTTGATCGTGCTCATTGCATCAACGCCTTCACACTTACTTTCGTGAACCCTACATCTTTTTGATAAAGCATATTACTTTTTTTCTTTTTATTATTATTTTTATTTATTCAACTTAAAATCAATATGCTACTTTGTTGCAGCAACAACTGCAAATTGGTTGGATCATCCAACCAAGACTTTATTCTTTGCCGATTGTGTGACAATGTTATACACATGAAGTGTGTCGGCTTTACGGCCAAAATACGGGACTGTTTACTTGCAGATATTGGCCTTAAATGGTTTTGTCAGTCCTGTAACGAGGTTGAAAAGGAGTCTACTCAATTTATGAGACAGACATATGCAGGTTTTAATACAATGCATACTGCATTTAATAACCTGCATACTTCCTTTAAAGAGTTGCAGTCAAGCTTCAAAAAAGGCAAGTTGTTGAGTAATTCGCCGAAGCGTAAAAAGACTTCAGGGCCTAATCCGCTCACTGTTCCTCCGGTCTTGGTCACCACTCCCCTTTTGGTACCTATCGCTAATCCCCCAACGGGTTCAATTGCTAGCCCGTTAATGCATTTTAATTCGCCGGCAAGAAATCCAAACCATAACCCTTCCCCGATTTTAACACCCAATCTTTCTCTTCCAACAGCTTGTGTGCCTATTAAGCCTACTGAAGGTACACCGGGGGCTCACAAGCCTCTTGTTGTTGTGCCTTTAAAAAAATTTATTTTCGTGTCTAGGCTAGCATCCGACACTTCGTTGGATGATGTTAGTGCCTACATTAAAAGTAAAATAGACTCTCCATTTATAACTGTTGAAAAGTTCAAGTTTAAACAAGCCAGAACCATATCTTCTTTCAAATTGAGTGTTCTGCCCGAACTTTTCTCGACAATTTGTTCTGGAAAGTTTTGGCCACCGCAGCTCATTGTAAAGGAGTATGTGAATAGGCATAAAATTAATAATAACGATAGTAGGTTCAGTAGTGCACCAACTGTTAGCCACCCTGTTGCCTCAACTTCGGCGGCAAAAAACTAACAAAAGTAGTTAGCTTGGCCTATCAAAATGTTCGAGGCCTTAACACTAAACTTTCTAAACTATATGTAAACAGCTTATCCTTTGATTCTCAGATAGTAGCACTGACAGAAACCTGGTTAAAACCTGATATATCTGATTATTCCGTTTTGCCTATGAAGTATAACCTTTACAGGTGCGATCGCACCTCCCGCAAGGGGGGCGGTGTTCTCATTGCTGTTGATTCCTGTATTTCCTCTGAACAGATTCAATCTCACGATCATCCGGATATTGAGTTCATATGTATTAAAATATTATTTAGCGGCCGCTCTCTTTATATTACTTGTTCATATATTCCTCCCAATTCTGATATTAACATTTACAAATCCCATCTGAATGCCCTGCAGCTTGTGTCGTCGTTGTTGACGGATATGGATCAACTTATAGTGTTTGGCGATTTTAATTTGCTACATGTGTTATGGTCTGTGAATGACACATCTTCGGCGCAATTACCGGCTACTTCTGATGATGGCCTTTTAGAGTTAGGCCTATCACAAGTTAACAGGGTGCATAACAGTAGTAATAAAATGCTAGATTTAATATTTGTTTCTGACTCTGATTGTAGTAATGTTAGTAGAGTACACCCTTTAGTGCTTCCCGAAGATACCTACCATCCAACTTTAGAACTTTCATTTGAACTTTTTAACCTTAGCTCAACATCTAACAATTGTTTAAAGACACGATGTTTTCGTAAAACTAACTTTACTAAATTAAATGACCTTCTTCAGCATACTAATTGGTCTCAACTTTATTCTTGTACTGATATAGAAACTGCCATTGCCATTTTTTACAGGACTTTGAATTCATATTTGGATATATGTGTTCCCGTCACTGTTCCTTTAAGTGAAAATAAACCACCTTGGTTTACGAGGGAACTATCAAAATTAAAAAACGTGAAAACAAGATCCTATAAAAAATTTAAAAGATCTGGAAATACTTTAGATTTATCCTTGTATATAATTGCAAAGTCAAATTTTATTTCTGTAAACACTATTTGTTATAACAATTATCTCAATCGTTGCAGATCAAACTTTTCCCGCGATCCGAAACAGTTTTTTAAATTTGTTAACTCTAAACGTAAATCTTCTTGCTTGCCTTCCTCGGTTTACCTTGATAATACAAAAGCAAATACCGATCAGGCAGTGGCCGATCTCTTTGCTGAGTATTTTCAATCTGTATACACATCGAGTTCATATAGTTGCACTAATTCCTATCCTTTTCAAGTTCAAGCGTCAAACTGCATTTATGTCCCAGTTATAACTGAGTGTACGCTGCTAGGCGACCTCAACACTATCAAACCCGGCTTCTTGCCTGGTCCTGATGGAGTGCCAGGTTGTATACTTAGATATTGCGCGGACTCACTTTGTAAACCCTTACACAAATTATTCAACTTGTCAGTTGACTCAGCTGTGTTTCCTGGTATATGGAAGGAATCTTTTATTATTCCACTCCATAAAAATTCTTCCAAGTCCAACGTTAAAAACTATAGGGGGATATCTAAACTGTCTGCCATTCCGAAAGTCTTTGAAAAAATTATTTGCACCCAATTGCAGCACTTATGTACTTCAATTTTATCCCCTTATCAACACGGTTTTGTTAGGCGAAGATCTACTACCACAAACCTTCTTGAGTTTACCTCACTAGTTATCAAAGGGTTTCAGGACAAAATGCAAACTGACGTCGTTTACACAGATTTTAGTAAGGCATTTGATTCTGTTAGTCATTCTTTGCTGCTTCAAAAATTAAATATTATTGGATTTCCGGCAAAACTCCTGTCGTGGCTTTCTGAGTACTTGTGTGGCCGAACACAAAAAGTAGTTTTTAAATCTTCTGTATCCAAATCTATTTTTGTTACCTCTGGTGTTCCTCAGGGGAGTCACAGGGGACCATTGCTATTTAATCTATTTATTAACGATCTTCCTGCTGTTATTACTAACTCTCGTGTTTTTATGTTTGCTGATGATGTAAAGCTATGTTTCACCTATAATGATGATTCTCTATGTAACTTACTACAGTCGGACTTGGGTGCACTGTCGGCTTGGTGCCGTTATAACTTACTTAATTTAAATTGTTCAAAATGTAAAATCATGACTTTTTGTAGAGGTTCCCCTCATACTGCTCACTACGTGCTTGATACTTCACCACTTGTCCGCGTTTTTGAAATTAAAGATTTAGGCATCATTCTTGATAGCAAATTAAAATTTGATTCTCACATATCGTCGATGGTCAATAAGGCCATAAATGTACTTGGATTCATCAAGCGGTGGTCAAAAGAGTTTGATGATCCCTACACCACTAAAACGCTATATACATCATTGGTACGCCCCATCCTGGAGTATGGATCTTGTGTGTGGTCCCCGCAATACGGGCTTCACCAGGATAGAATTGAGTCTGTGCAGAGGAAATTTCTTCTGTTTGCGCTCAGATGTTTTAACTGGGTTCCTGGAATAGACCTACCCCCCTATTCAAGTAGACTTCTTTTAATTAATCTTCCTTCCCTGTTGAACCGTAGAATTATGCATGGTGTAGTATTTGTCACTAATCTACTTAATGGTGAAATCGACTCATCAGTTCTTCTAAGTCGAATAAAATTAAATGTTCCCATTAGATCCACACGTAACTTTTTACCCCTCAGCCTCGATCGTTGCTCGAGTAACTATTTAATTCATGAACCACTTCGTGTGTTATGTTCTGACTATAACAAACTTTATTCTCTTGTCTCTTTGGAGACCTCGACTCCAGTACTAAAACGATCTATCCTTTCTGCCTTATCTAATCGTAACCACTAATCACTAATCTTCCACTGGTCTGATTGGGTTTTTCTGGGTTTTTCCCAATCCACGCAACAAATGTTGGACCAGTTATATTTATTTGGAATTTCCCAGAGCTTTAACGTTAACTTTTTGAATTTTTTATCTTAATTTTGAACTTTATTTCAGATATTATAATTATTTATTTTATACTACATTATTTTAATATTATAATTATAGTTAATTTTGATTTGTCAGCTGCTCATAGCCGACATTAAATAAATAAATAAATAAATAAAAAAATCAAACATTTTGATGTGCCGTCGGCAAAACGGCTTCAGCTGCGTGCAAATTAGACTAGGTCAGTTATGCCTTGTGTGTATGTGTGCATGTGCGTGTGCCTTCTCTTTAACAAACACACAATTTTGTCTTCGAAGGCAGGCAAAAATCAGTTTTGGTGCAGCTCATCACACATACTCTGCCCAATTTTTACTCTATGACACTTTTCAACCCTCTTTCGCAATTGCAACGTCCAAGTTCCTTCACAAATAGCGAAAGTGTATTCAGAAATTCATATGTAAAAGTCATTTGCCCCGAACTCTGAATATAGTAAAGCAAAATACAAAAAAGTGCCGGCAGCAGCGTTGCCATAAAACAACAAAAAATAGTAAAAGTACTCATGGTTGTTGTAATTTTGCTTACATTTTGGCAACGGTGGACGGCAAGCCTAGCGATAGACACCGACCAAACGACCGACCGACGCTTGCTTTTTAAGCTGTGCGCCTATTACTGAGTTGTCGGGTACCTACGTATGTTGGTGTATTAAGACATTCAATGCAGGCCAAAAAAAATATCAAAAATCGCGACCCAGCAAGAAATGAAACAAACATGTATACAAATACTAACAAATTTTTTACCGTTCACGCATTCGGCTGACCCCCTGCCGCTCCTTTAATCGACGGGCCACTGAACACAAAGCGCAACTGAGACAAACCAACTCGGTGCCGGCTTGTCGTTGCTGAGACGCACTCGCTGCTGTATGAAAAAATACCCTTTGTACCAATATTCAATAGTTGTCAATGAAAAATCTAATATATGATTTAAATATATATATTGTTTATGCTAGAATATAAACAAAAATCAATGCTAGAATAAACATGTAGAATTGAAATAATATTAAAGAATTTCAAGTTGTGCCAGTCAATTGCACAAAGTTAGTATTAAGTTATACTACCCTTCCAACTTTGACTTCAATAAGCATATTGAAGCAAAACTCAAGAACTGCCGATTTACAATTTTGTGAAAATAACAAGAATACAGAATAAAAAATCTAGGCAAAGCACAAAGCAGGTAGCCCAACCAAACCAAACTCACATGTATTCACATACTAATGCATTTTTCCCGTTGGTTGCCTACCCCCCGCGCCATCTCTATCAACAAACAGCTCACACTGGCTGCGAGCAAGAGTCTAAAACTGCGAGTTTCACAATTTTATAAAATTCTGTGACAACAACACGAGAAATGAAGAGCGGCAACTATTAATTGGGCCTTACGCTTCGCACACTTTTGGTCACAACAAATAGCTAAACAATGATGGCCGCCTTCGTACTAGCTGGCATTGTAACGAGTAAAGTGACGAAACAAATACTGGCCTTTGCCATTATTTTCCCCATTCGCTTCCAAAACGCACAATGTTTTATAACATAACATACCAGCTCTGTTTTCCAGTCTATTTACATAGTTAGTTTATGGTGAACATATCAAAAATACCCCTTGAACCAACATTCAATGATTGTCAATGAAAACTATAATATATGATTTGAATATATATATTGTTTATGCTTAAGAATAAACAATGCTAGAATATAAACGTACATTGAAATTATATCTAAGAATCTCAAGTTTTGCTACTCAATTGCACAAAGTTCATTTTAAGTTTATACTACCTTTCCAACTTGGACTGTATCAAGCAGATTGAGGCAAAACTCAAAAATTTGTATTATACAGTTATTCTCTGCCGCAACACCAATACAATCATACTCAGATGAATATGTCCACGACAGCGGTCCACTACAGCACTCTTAATTTGTTCGTAGGTCGAGATCAGCGCAGCACGGCACGCTGCATTTGTTTGCATGTAAGTTAACAACTAAGTAAGCTACATTTTGTATTGACCTAATTATTAAGTATCTTTACGTAAACAATGCTGATGCGCCACAATGTAGTTCAGCGCTCTGCGCTATAAACGTCTTGTTGCAATATGCTGACACTGCTTATTTGCAGTGCTATGCTGAGCGATGTGGAATGTTGAGTCGGCTTGCCGACTATGACTTGCTGGCGTGATACATTGTGAGGGTAATGTTAAGCTCAAGAGTCTTTGTCAGTTCTGTTTTCGTTGTCAAAGAAGAATAAAGTTTTGAACCAGCCTTGCTGTGAATAACTGATTTGTATTAATTAACACAACTAACTAAGTCCTTAGACTAGTAGTTCAAGAACAAGTCGTTCTTCATCCTAAACATCATAACTGACTCATTGGTGATTATCTTGTCGCCTAAGCGAGCAAGATAACAACTAACATCAAACGCTTCTTTAACCGGATACCTGCGATCTACGTGGGACCATAGTGAGAAGTTATATCAACACACACACACGTCGCGGGACACCTACAAGCTACGTGGGAAGCTGGATTTAATTAATTGGCGCCCAACTTAAAATTAGAACCTACGATCTAACAAAAACATGTAAGTTCAACAAAGTGAATTCATTGGCATTGCTACCAGAACAGAATCCTGCCCACCAGTTTCTCTGGCTCGACCCTGCCGTCGGAGCACACAGTTAAATACCTTGGCTTAACCTTGGACAGGCGGCTGACTTGGTCGGCACACATAAAGGCAAAGCGTAAGCAGCTCTCCTTAAAGCACAGACAACTGATGTGGCTCCTTGGACGTACATCCCAACTCGACCTAGAAAACAAACTGCTGCTATACAAGGCTATTCTAAAACCGATATGGACATATGGGATCCAGCTTTGGGGTACAGCCTCAACATCCAACATCGAGATACTGCAGAGATTTCAAAATATAGCTCTTCGCAGACTGGTAAACGCACCATTTTATGTTAAAAATCTGGTGATCCATAGGGACCTTGGAGTTCCCACTGTCTCCGAAGAGGTAAGCCGTTACAGCCAAAGATACATAGACAGGCTCGAGTCTCACTGCAACCACCTAGCTATTAACCTGCTAGATAACAGCACCCAGACTCGCCGACTCAAGAGGCACCACCCTTTGGACCTTCCTTTTAGGCCGCCTAAAGCATGGTAACATTAAGATATTATAACTATCCCCATAAATGAAAAATTCCCCTGTAAATGTTTCCTTATAAAATTTACTTATTATCTATAAGATAGATTGTAAATAAAAATATATATAATATAAAAAAAAAAAAAAAAAAAATATATATTTAATAACAATTGCGTTTAGATGCATACTTTTAATTTTTTTTACTGGTACTGGTCTCTGTGTCTCTTTTGTCTACTTGTGCAGGAAGGGTAATACGGATTACTGAGATTGGCTGCTTCATGTATGCTGCGTGTTAGTGTTTCGACCGCTGCTTCAATGTCCTCACCAGTTTCCAGTGTGATGGAAGGATCAAGTGATGACTCCAGTATGTCTCTAAATACCTGACTGTTGTAGTTTGCTCTTAACAGCTGTGTGGAACGTCTTTTGTGTTGACTGGTAGGTTGACACGAAGCACCACTGCACTGTGGTCAGATAAAAGATCAAAATCGTTCACACTTTGCACTACGCTAGGGTTTACACCGCGCGATATCGCAAAATCAATGATGTCAGGTTGCTTGACGGGGTCTGTTGGCCAGTAAGTTGGTTGTCCAGGCGAGTGTACCGCGAGATGCATTGCTTGAACGCATGAGAAAAGGGCGACTCCCTTTGGGTTGCATAATCTGGAGCCCCACCAAGTGTGCTTTGAGTTAAAATCACCACCGATTATAAACCTGTTGCCAAGGTCACTGAGGATTTGGGTTAACATTTGGGGGGTAACGTGATACCTTGGTGGGGCATAGGCTGAAGCAATTGTGAGGCTTCCATTAGGGGTGTCAATTGCCATTACGGCTGCTTGGAACCAGGTCTCCAGGACAGGAGCGCGTTCAGAAAAGGTGATGTTGTTTTTTATAAGTAGAGCTGCACCACCTCGAGCATTGCCGCTCCGGTGGTTTGCAGAGATTAGATTGTAGCCATTAATTTTGAAGAAGGATCTATCAGTGAAGTGAGATTCGGATATGAGCATTACGTCTATGTTGTTTCTTTTGATGTACAATTCCACATCAGGCCTACTTTTGCATAGACCGTTAGCGTTCCAAAGGACAAGTTTCAGACCTATTTGCATAAGGATGCCAGAATTGTGCCCATCATTTGCGTCATTTGGGCGAACTGTGCTTGCATTAACTGCATCATTGATTGGATTTGGGCAATAATCGGGTTGTCAGACTCACCCTGTCCATGTTTAGTGTTTCTAGATCTACCGTTTTTGTTGACTTGACCAGCTACTACATCAGCATAGCTAGTGTGGCCATTTCTGGTTTGTGACGGGGAGGTGTTTGGCATGTTACTTGAGAAGTTGGGTCTGGCAGGAGTATTGTTTGTAGCGTGCCTTACCTTACCTGGGTTTTGGTTTTGTGCTGTGGCTTTGTAAATTCTGCAGCCTTTGTAGGAAGCAGTATGTTTTTCTCCACAATGGACGCATGTGGGTGGTGCCTCACGTGGTTTGATGCATTCGGATGATTTGTGACTGCCACTGCATTTGACGCAACGGTACGGCTTGTAGCAATATCTTTGCGTGTGACCAAAGTCTTGGCATCTGTGGCATTGAATGAGATCGTTGAACTTTTTTGGGGGCTCGATTGTGACTATTGCATTGCATAGCTTGTTGACCTCAAATATGGATTTGTTATTAGTTGCAGGCTCTAGGTCTACGAAGAACATTGCGATCGGCTCCTTAGTGGCTCGGTTCCTGGCATTAGCTATGTGGCGAACAGTGTGGCCCATTTTTTTGAGTGCAGACTGAATGTGCTCAGTGGGGGTGCTGTGGTGTAAGTTTTTGATGACGGCTCTATAGGCTCTTTTTTGTTTGAGCTGGTAGGTGTGAAACTCCACTTTTTTGTTGACAAGCAGGTTAACTAGGTTTCTGTAGGTTTCCTCTATTGTGGTCATAACACGGATCTGACCATCACGTCCAGCTTTATAGATGTAGCTGTCACTGCTCACAATTTTGTTGAATTCAGCTTGCATTTGTGTTATGTTGCCAACGGCCGTTATAAATATTGGTGGCGGCTTCGGTGCTGAAGGGGCAGCAGCCTGGTTTGCCTTTGATGAGGCGGCTTGATCAGCAGTTCCATTTTGTTCGGCCAATAGGGCGAATCTATTGGTTGAGTTGACTGATGTTGGTTCGGGTAGCATGTCTTCTATGTCGCTTAACGACATTGAAGACGACGAATCATAGACCCTTGTTGCCTTCTTTTTGTTTGTGATTGGTGACCGACTTTTACGCTTGTTTACGTTTTGCCACGACACTTCCTGTGTCCCAGTTGCCGCGACACTTTCGGCTGTCTCAATCGTCATACTAGATGGTTCGTTGACAGCTTTTTTCAGTGCAATGCCAAGAGTCTCTTTATTTTTGATCATGGCTGCCTGCTTAATAGCGGTGAGGCGCCCGATGAGCCCAGCGGGCTAAGTATAGTTAAACAACGCTTAATTCCTGATTATAGCAGATAAATTGTTTTAGCCGACACTGCACAAGACAGAGTCTAAAGTTCCCAGAAGTGTGCAAAAGTAGCACAGTAAAAAGTTTCTGTTTAATAACGAAAATAATATTTATTTTGTAAAACTTTTTGAAAAAATTTTCAGGTGTTGCTTCGGCAGAACCCCTCATACTTTTAATTTTCTTTCTTTTGATGATTTATTAAGTGTAGAGCCTGTACAACATAAAAGTACCTTAACAACACATGGAGGTAACTGAAAAATAAAACCAAACCCCAAAGTTGTATGAGGATTACTAGGTATTGGAGTCTTATTGACGTCCAATTGTCTTAGCAAAGCCAAGCCGTTTAAGTCGCCTTAGAGGGCGAGCAGGGAGTAGTTGTCTTGCAAGTAGGCTGCGGTGTCTTAGCAACCTGTCACTGTATCTGCTCGTGTGTCTACAAATCTGCTCTTCCACTGTGTGCAGATTAAGGTCTCTGTGAAGTGTAGAACCGCGTACGTACCAGGGACAGCCTGTTATCTGTCTTAGTACCCGATTTTGCAGCACCTGTATACGTTTATAATTCGATTTGGCTGCGATCGACCAAATCTGTATTCCATAGAACCATATTGGAACAATACAGTGGGCATACACAGCTCTTTTGCACCTAAGCGGCATGGTGCTCCTTCTATTAATTAGCCAATGCAGTTGCTGTATTCGGTGTCCACATTTTTTCACTGTGGCCTTAAGATGTGGCCCGAAAGTAAGGCGCTTGTCGAGGGTGATGCCGAGATATTTAGCTTGAGATGGCTGGTCAAGGGTAACTCCCTCGAGCTGGATGGCAGGGGTATTCATCACTAGCCTTTTTAGTGTGAAACAGGTGTTGGTTGTTTTTAGCGGATTGACCTTTAGATTCCATCGTTTGCACCAAGCTGCAAGAGTGTTAACGTAGCCCTGTAGTCCATTAGCAGCTTCTACGCAACAGCTGGAGTTGTATATGACTGCGATGTCATCTGCATAAGTTGCAATAAGAGCCTTAGAGGGAGCTATCATGTGTTGACAGCTGGGCCTGGGTATATCGGCAGTATACAGCGAATAGAGCAGCGGTCCGAGAACACTGCCCTGTGGAACTCCAGCTCTCATGAGGAAGTTTGTCGAATATGTGTCCCTTACTTTGACCTTAAACTCTCGTCCTTCAAGATATGTCCTTAGCAGGCCATAGTACGGTGCAGGTAAGAGGTCTTTAATTTTGCACAATAGGCCAACATGCCAGACTTTGTCAAAGGCCTGCTGCATATCAATAAAGACTGCGTTCGAGTACTCCTGGTCGTCAAACGCCTGCAAGATGTGTTTCACCAATCTGTGAACTTGTTCGACAGTGCCATGTCCCTCTCGGAAGCCAAATTGATGATCTGGCAATATACTGCATTGGCTTATAATCACAGTAATCCTATTGGCAATAAGCCTCTCCCATACTTTAGACAGGGAGGGTAAAAGACTTATTGGGCGATATGACTCAGGTTCAGCTTCTGGCTTACCTGGCTTGTGAATCATCAAAATCGCAGCCAATTTCCACTGCTTTGGAAACTCTTGTACTCTAATAATAGCATTAAATATCAATGCAATATAAAGTAAGGCTCTTGTAGGCAAGGCCTTCAACGTAGCGTGGCAAATTTTATCAATACCTGGAGCTTTATTTTTCGGCAGTAGTTGGATGACTTCAGCTATTTCTTCTATCCTTATTGGGTTAATAGGCAAAGACATCTGCAATGGGGTCTGCAGATTCTCATGAGTCTGTCTTGCCTGCTCTGCCGTAGCAAAATCGTAAGGAGTGAATCGATCCTCTAGATGATAACCAAAAGCATTGGCCTGCTCTACTTCATTTTTGGCAAGTTCACCACTCGGACATCGCACAGGAACCTGTCTAAAACGTTGTCGTTTAAGCGATTTTGTGCATTTCCATAATGAATAGTTCGCATCGATTGAGTAGTCCATGGTAGACAGTTTTTGTTCAAAGAAATCGCTTCGAAGTTTCCTTAAAAGTGTTCGTAGCTGTTTGGCTGCCCGGTTCCACATAATTCGGTCCCAAGGCTCTTGAGAACGGATTGCTCTACGTCGAAGGCGCCTTTTTGTTTTGATTAGCTCTCTGGCCTCCCTTGTAAGAACAATGCCATAGCTAATTGGACGAGGCTCGGTAACAGGTGGCGTTGAAGCTGCAGCAGCTCTACATATATTCTCAGTAAGAATATCAACTGCATTTTCGATGTCTTCTCTAGAGTCCAGAGTCGAATTTAATTCAAATGATCCTTCGAGGTTTTGTCTGAATGCGATAAGATCAGTTCGGCTGGTGATTAGCCGAGAGCTTGGTCTGATATTAACTCCATCCATTTGTAGTTTCACAAGAAGCGCTATGTGATCGGAGTCTAAATCCCAGTTTTGACATATGTTTGCTCTAGAATCCGGTATCCCATGGTAAATTGCAAAATCAATGCATGTTGCTGTGTGGCTTGCGACATAAGGGTATCTGGTTGGTGAACCAGTAGCAAGTATATTAGCCCCTCTGGCTGTAATTGCTTCGACTAGTTCTCGACCTCTGGGTGAATTATAGGTGTCTCCCCACATCCAATGTCGCGCGTTCCAGTCACCTCCAACCAGATATCTTTGACCGCAAGAAGCGAGTATATCAGTAAAGTGCCTTACTTCGATTCTATTTCTTGGTGGACAGTATATAGCACTTACTTCCATGTCCCCCAAACTTGTGGCGACTTTTATTGAAGACATCTGAATTGTTCGTGTTTCAATAACTCTTTGTGGGAAATGATTAAGAGAACTCCTCACTAAAACTGCCGCCCCTCCGTGGCCATGATTGTGACGTGATGGTTTGTTCGCTGGATAGAATGTATATCCATATATTTTTACAGTTTCTCCTCGGTTGAGTCTTATCTCAGTTAAGAGAAGGATGTCAACGCTGTTGTTGTGCGCGAAGTGCTCAACTTCTCTAGCTTTACCCGAAATGCCATTGACATTCCAGATAAGGATCTTGAGTGCATTCATTGTGAGGCTGGAGCGTTGTTTTGGAGCTGGGGAGTTAAATTATCCCCAGTCCATAGCTTAATTGAGTTGGCCATTTCAAAAACCATATTTTCAATCCGCTCAAGTCGTTGACTGTTCTGCTTGTTTTGCTGTTGTTGTTCCTGTTTCTGCTGCTGTAGCCACAAAAGGAATTGCTGCTGCTGCTGTTGCTGGAGCTGCTGCTGCCACATCATAAATTGGTGTTGCTGTTGTTCTAATATTGTGTGGACGTCAAGCATATGCTGTTGTTGTGAAGTGTTTTCGCTTGATTTTGGTAAGGGAAGTTTCGCTTGGAACTCATGTAGACGGCGCTGGGCAGGTGCATTTCCGTTTCTTACTATAGAGGCGTACGATATGTTACTAGTGACTCCAGTAGTGCTAGGCATTTGTTGTGTTCGTTGCTGTTGAACTTGCTGTAGATCTTTTTGTTGTGGCTGTTGTCGTGAAGTTTGGTTTCTGCCTTTACTAGTCTGGCTAGTCGGCAAGGGTTGACGCTGTTGCTTCTTGGGAGGGCCCATTGATCTACGAAGGTATTCCTGATACCACTGGCAGCCTTTGTAGCTTGCCATGTGATTTCCTCCACAGTGCATACAGGTAGGTGGTTGATCTAGGGAACGTTGACATTGCTTGGTTTCATGGTTTTCACCACATCGAGCACAGTGGGAATGACGACGGCAGTATTTGGAAGTGTGTCCATAATCCTGGCATCGTATGCATTGGGCGATTTCCGAGGTTTTTCGCATCCTTTCTACTCTCACTCTTTGTCGGCAAAGTGTTGTGATATCATATATATCATTAATTTTAGCACATGGCTTTATATTGATGAAAAATATGTTGAGTTTTTCATCTCTGTTAGTCCTTGATCTTGGATTATGTACCTCAAGAGCATCAAAGCCAATATTTTTGAAACCGGCCTTAATTTCGTTGGTTAATGTGCTATGATGAAGACCCTTAACCACTATTCTGTGAGGCCTTTCTTGCTTCATTTGGTATGTATGAAATTCGATTCCTATTTTATCAAAATGATCAACAATAGCTCTATAAGTATTACAGTCTTTGGGGAATATTCTAGCTGTTTCTCCTTGGTTAACTTTGACTGATACGTTATCTAGACTAGTGACCTCCAAAATAATTTCAAAGAGATCGTTAAGGTTAGTAATACTAATAACTATTTGTGGTGGCTTTGCATTATTGTTGAGCCGATTATAAGTACGAGATTCATTCTGCTGCGATCTGGTTTCTGTGACATTGCTGTCCATATCTTCATTAGAAATATTCAGTTGAGCAGTTGCAGAAGAGCTAATAGAGCCTTCATATGTATTTTTTGAACTTTCCACAACATACCTGTCACTGGCTAAGTCCATGTCCATATCTAAAATAGCAAACCTGTTGCTAGAGTTTGCTTTGCTGGTTGATGCTGGTGATTCCAACACCGGTTCTTTGTTCACCCTTTTAGAGCTAGTAATGGGTGAGTATGGTTTCTTCCGTTTCAGCATCAGATGTTTTTGGCCATCCTTCAATCTTGATGCAGCTCCTCTGACTGTTACAGAAGCAGTGTCCGTGGAGTTATCCATGTTAACGCTGGAGCCCACACTGCTAATTGCAGCAATTGCCGCAGTTGAGATGGGGTTTATATTCGCCATTGTGTATGTGGTGCTGCTGGTGGCACTAGCAGAGTAGATGATGGCTCGCTGACCGCTTTTCTCAGTGCAATGCCAAGAGTCTCTTTGTTTTTGTACATTGCTGCCGGCTTAATGTGCTGTTTTGAAAAAAGTCCGGAGGTAATAGCATGAGTGTTCATGTAAAGTAGCTACTGACGCTACTCTGTCAATAACAGCGGTGGGGCGCCCGATAAGCCCAACGGGCTAAGTAAAAATATTCAACGCTTTATTCCTAATAATAGCAGATGAATTGCTTAAGCCGACACTGCACAAAACAGAGTCCAAAATGCCGAGAAATGTGCAAACGTAGCACAGTAAAAAGTTTATGTTGTTATCGAAAAAATATTTATTTTGTAAAAACTTTTTTTGAAAAATATTCAGATGTTGCCTGTATAGTTGACAACTATCGACTGATACTTTTAATGCCTTAAAAAATTTTTTCGTTGCATACCCAAAAACCAAAAATCATTGCATACCCAAAAAAAATTTTTTTTTTTTTTTTTTTTTTTTTGGGGTTCAGTTTGATTTTATTTAAGATCTGCCCGTGTGGGCAATAATTAAATTATATGGTTTGAAACTTGGCAGTGATTAAGTTTAAGTTAAGGAATCATTGGGGGAATTAGGAGCTAGTGTGGGGGGAGGATCAGACGTCAACCAGGTGTGGGAGGTCAAGCGGGTGGGTCCTCTGGAGTCTTCTGGTGGTAAGACTATTGTCAAGGAGTGAAAGAGCTAGATTGCTGGGGTGATTGTGTAGTCTGGCAATGTAGCTGACACTTAACTTTGAGATGACCTCCTTGACCATTGGCATGCGTAGTTGGCCGTGAATAGTGGCGTTGTCATGGTACACGTGGGCACCTGATATAACTCGGAGTGCTTTGTTCTGAAACCGCTGGATCAACATCCGATTGCTCATGCTCGCGGTCCCCCACAGCTGGATGCCATAAGACCAGATGGGCCTGAGAATGGCCTTGTAAACTTGTAACTTAACACTAAGTTTCATTTTTGACTGCCTACCGATAAGCCAGTAGAGTTGTTTCATCCTACTGTCAGCCTGCTTACGTTTGCGAGCGAGGTGCGTACGCCAAGTGAGCCTCCTATCCAGAGTGATACCGAGGTATTTTGGAGTTGCCTCCTCAGGAATCACTGATCCGTCTAAAAAGACAGGCGGACAATTACCCAGGCGTAGAGCGAAAGTGGTTTGTGTTGATTTGTCCTGGTTGACGGCAATGTTCCACCTTTTCAGCCAATCGTCTAGCAGATTTAACTGCTGTTGTACCAAATCGGAGGCATGTTGGGGAATAGAAGCGGTGGAAAGGAAGGCGGTGTCATCAGCGTATGTGGCGACGGTCAGGTTGGCGTTACGGTAGACGGGCATGTCGGCTGTGTACAAGGTATATAAAATAGGACCAAGTACACTGCCTTGAGGCACTCCAGCTCTGATAGTCCTAATCGAGGACGTTGCTTCACCACATCTGACATAAAAAAGTCGATTCATGATGTAAGACTCCAAGAAGTTGAAGAAGGGCGTAGGCAGATTGGCTTTAATTTTGTGTAGCAGGCCAGGATGCCAGACCCTGTCAAACGCTTGCTTGATGTCGAGCATAACCGCGCAGCAATACTTCTTGTTTTCAAAAGCATGCAGAATTCTCTCGACAAGTCTATGGCATTGTTCGGGGGTCCCATGCGAGCGCCTGAAGCCAAACTGGTGATCGGGGATCAAACCAGCCTCGTCAATAACTGGCAACATTCTGCGCAGAAACACTCGTTCAAGCAATTTGGAAAGAATTGCCAGTAAACTAATTGGACGATAGGAGGCGAGGTTTGCTTCAGGCTTGCCTGGCTTGGGTATCAGAATCACTTCCGCACATTTCCATTGCGCAGGGAAGTGCCCAATTTCCATACATCGATTGAATGTTCTGCATAACAGCTGAGTGCAGGAAGGTGGGAGCATTTTAAGCGCCAAGGCGTCGATACCATCAAAGCCAGGTGACTTGCTGCATTTGAGCGAGGCGATGTCTTGCTCAATTTCCGCATAAAAAGCTGGAGGGATTGACGAGTCGCAGGGCCTTGGGGATTCAAGAAATCTCCTAGTGACCTCGGTGTCCTCAGCTGAGCATCTCTCGAAGGGCGAGAAGGCGTTATAGAGGTGGTCCGCAAAAGCCTCGGCACGTTCGCTGTTGGACCGGCACCATTCACCGCTTGCATTTTTAACTGGCACAGCTCTCTTGACAGGCCTACTAATATGCCGCGTAACTTGCCAGAGATTGTGCTGAGGGTCACCAGGCTCAACGTTCTCCAGAAATTCGTCAAGCGCGCTTCTTCTTAGGAGCAGCAACAGCTCTTTAAGTTGTTTGGATGCTCTGTTAAGCCGGTTTTTATCAAAGGGGCTGCGTGACGCAAACCAAATACGCCTGAGACGTCTCTTTTCAGTGACCAGGGCAGCAACATCCGGGGTCCAAAGGTGCAAGTCTCTAGATGGAGTAGGTGTCTGGGTGCTTCTACGCCGAGCAGTTGCGAATGCAGCAGCATTATGCATTTCCTGCGTAAGATGCTCAAGTGTGGAGTCAATGTCCTCAGGGGATATGAGCGCGGCGTTTGGGTTGATTTTGTGTAGCAGCCAGGATTTGTACATCGCAGGGTCCGTGTTACTCTGCGTAAGCCTTCTGCGAGCAGATTTCCTCTCCACGGAGGTGTTCAGGAGCAAAGAAATAGCGCTGTGGTCAGAGAGGAGGTCCGAGTTGGCAATGCAGACAATTTTGCGGGGGCTTATTCCCTTAGATATGGCAATATCCAGGATGTCAGGGTTCCTGAGTGGATCAGTTGGCCAGTAGGTGGGTTCGCCCGAGGAGTGGCAAGTTAGACCTTTGCGCTGTACGCATTTAAGCAACTCTTTCCCTTTGGAGTTGTTGCATCTGGAGCCCCACCAGGAGTGCTTTGCGTTGAAATCACCGCCGATGATGAACTTGGCTCCGAGGCCATCCAGGATTTGGCCGAAATCGTCATCTTTGACGTTGTGTCTGGGAGGGACATACGCTGCAGCAATTGTGAGGTCTCCTAGAGTGCTGATCAATCTAATCTGCGCACATTGCACCCAGTCTTCTTGTAAGCCAGACAGCTCAACATACTTGATGCCGCTTTTTACAAGAATAGCTGCACCGCCATGAGCCCTACCGTTGGGATGGTTGACTAAGATTAAATCATATCCATTGAGACAAAAATACGATCTATCGGTAAAGTGTGTTTCGGACAGGAGGAGGATATCGATTTGGTTGGTCTTGACAAAGTGCTCGACCTCTGGCCTGCTTTTGCACAGGCCGTTCGCGTTCCATATAGTGATATGAAGCTTTACTTGCATAGCTTGCTGACAAGCGTGGCGAACATTTGAGTCATCTGGCCGAACATCTTCTCCATGAACCTTTCCATCATGTTTTCCATGCGAGTCATCATGGCTTCAATTTGGTTGCCAGGTTGCATGGGAGCAGGATCGGGGGCCTGGTTCTGAGCGCTAAAACCACCTTTGACCATTGAGGCGTAGCTAAAGGTTGGGTCAACAGAGGGAAAAGTGGCTGTTGGCGGTGGTCTCTTCTTCAAATCATCAGGTTGGTTGCGTTTAGGAGCGGCTAGGGCTTTAGCTTTCTTGTACACAATACACCCCCTATAAGATGCGGCGTGGTTGCCATTGCAGTGTAGACAAGAGGCAGGCTCGTCTTTGCTTTTCTTACAGTCCACTGAGCTGTGCGTACCTCCGCATTTGACGCATCTGTGGCCTAGTTGGCAATATCTCTGGGTATGCCCGTACCCTTGGCAGCGGAAGCATTGCACAACGTCGTTAAACTTGATGGGCGGCTCAACAGTTACTATAGAGCTGCATAGCCGCTTAATTTTGAAAGCCTCTTTGTTGTTGCTAGCTGGCTCCAGGTTAATGAAAAATATCGACATAGGCGTTTTGCTAAATCGGTTCATGGCATAGTGCAAATCTCTAACAGCATGGCCTTGCGCTGACATTGCCTCCTTGATACTCTCCTTGTCTGTCGAGTGATGCAGACCCTTAACCACAATTCTGTAAGCTCTCTCGTCACGGGGCTGGAAGGTGTGGTATCTTTTACCATGTGCGTTTAAGTGATTTTTGAGAGCCGTGAAATTTGCCTTATTAGCCATCATCACTCTTACGCTGCCGTCTTTTCCTGCCTTGTAAGAAAAGTCTTTATTACCTACAAGTGAGTGGATTGACTCGATTAGGGCGTTAATGTTCTTAACTTCCGGGATAAAAATTGGCGGAGGCTTGATGGTCTTGGGACAGGGTAGTGGCTGTCGTTCAGGGGCTTCGTCAGTGACTTCAACGATCTCGTCATCGCAGTCATCGTCGTCATCGCTTGAAAGCATCGCAAATGAGTTAGATCTAAGAGCCTCAGCAGAACGAGCCGCAGCACGAGCCGCAGCACTGGTACTGGGACCGTCGTCTGCTGGCGAGCGCCTGCGAGCTGCTTTGTGCTTTTTAGGTTTAGTCGAGCTTGAGCTCGAGTCATCACTGTCGTAAGCCCTATTAGGTTTACGAACCTTGCTTTTCCTGTTAGGTGTAACGCTTGATGGACTGGAGTCGCAAAGCTGCACCTGCCAATCCATATTGGCACCAACTGCCGGTGTCACAGCTGCCGCAGCACATTCGGCTGCCTCATACGTCATACTGGATGATGGTTCGCTGACGACTCTTCTGAGTGCATCGCCAAGAGTCTCTTTTATTTTGTTTATGGCTGCCGGCTTAATCTGCTGATTTGGAGCAAGTCCGGAGGTAATAGCATGCTTAGAAGTGTGCATCTAAATCGCTAAGGTCCTAGCCAAGGCTTGAACTTCTGTAGCTACTGACGCTACTTGACAATAAAGCGGCGGGGCGCCCAATGAGCCCAACGGGCTAAGTAAAGTTATACAACGCTTAATTCCTAATTATAGCAGATGAATTGTTTAAGCCGACACTGCACAAGACAGAGTCAAAAATTCCCGAGAATGTGCAAATGTAGCACAGTAAAAGTTTCTGTTTATTAACGAAAAATTATATTTTTTGTAAAAACTTTTTTGGAAAATATTCCGAAAAATATACCCAAAAAAATAAAAATCATTGCATACCCAAAAAATAAAAAATCATTGCATACCCAAAGAGTAAAAATCATTGCATACCTAAAAATAAAATAATAAAAATCGTTGCATACCCAAACAACAATTTTGTTGCATACCCAAAATAAAAATCATTGCATACCTAAAAATAAATTCGGTTGCATACCCAACAAAATTAAAGTTATTGCATACCTTTTTTAACCAAAGTATACTGTTTGTTCACGATTAATAAATAAAATTCATTCTGTTTCTTGCGCGACCAAGGGTCGCTAGCTAACAAACCTGCCGATCGATTATAATCGGCCTGAGTAAATTTGCGGAGTGCCAACCAACAGCTAATGAGTTGGGTGGGCGCAATTAGGGACATCAAAATTGAGGACGACACTGAAGAAAACTGGGACATAGAAGAACCGTTACAAAGTGCCCCTGTAGAAAACACCATGAATCCCGAACAAGTAAAGGTTGTTGTTGACAATGCTATCAGAGAAGCATTGGCGCAGCAACAAAACCACATGCAAGCACAGATAAGTCAGTTAGTTGCTAAGGTGCAGAGTTTGGAGGTGGAAACACCACAGATAATTACTTATGAAAAAGTTTCTGTCGATATGGTTACCAGATGCGACATTCCGCTAGACATAATCAAATCGGTACCAGAATTTACGGGCATTCAGGACGAATACGTAGCCTGGAAGCAATCGGCCTTATACGCTTATGAGCTTTTCAAGCTTTACAACGGCAGTAGTGCACACTACCAAGCGGTGGCCATTATCAGAAACAAGATTAGAGGCACAGCGGGTGCCCTGCTTGTGTCGCACAATACTGTGCTAAACTTTGAGGCGGCGTTTACAATGTCAGCGTGAGATTGGATTAAAGCTTTTACCAACCTGAGACGTACGCTGGTAGTTTACAATGTCAGCGTGAAAGTATGTTCTCATCATACAATGATGATGCAAGCAGCTGTTGCTACTGCTGCTGAACTTGAAGAGGAGCAGCCGCAGGAAAGTGCTCGACGGTGTTGGGCGCGAGAGCATTTGATTTCGAACACAGCTGACACACGTGAAATGGCGCGAAAATTAAACGATTTGCTTTTTTTACATAACATGGATTTTATTGTTATATATTCGTTAATATGTACTAAATAAATATTAAAAAGTGAATTCTATTAACATTTACCTCTGTATTGAGTAAAATTGAGGTAAAAACATTGGAGCTAACGAAGATGCGACACCTATTGACTGCCATTTTGAAAAAAATAGAGGTTTAGAGCTTTGGTGCTTTCAAGCACATGTTGCTAATTTCGAAAATGCGACACCTATTGACAGCTTTTAAAACTCCATTTTCGAATTGCTTTTTGCTGAGATGCATATGAGACCGGTTACAGATTGCAAATGAGGGAGACAAACTTATGTGAAAAATAGGTGGGTCAGACTGAAACAAAACATTTTCCAATCTCACGCTGACATTGTAAACCCCGCTTAATGCCATACTGGCCAGATTAGACTGTACTTACTCGGACAAAACATCTTTGCGCTTGTTGAGGCAAAATCTAGAAATGGTTAGACAAGGCGACATGTCGCTGATGCAGTATTACGACGAAGTCGAGAAAAAACTGACACTGGTAACCAATAAAATTGTTATGTCCCACGAGCAAGCTGGCGCCGATTTGCTCAACGCTGAAGTTAGAGCCGACGCCTTGCATGCCTTCATTTCGGGACTTAGGAAGCAGCTCAGAGCGGTTGTCTTCCCAGCTCAACCCAAAGACCTTCCGTCCGCGCTGGCATTGGCCAGAGAAGCTGAATCTAGCATTGAAAGAAGCATGTTCGCGAACTCTTACGCCAAAGCTGTAGAGGAGCGGGCCCATGGCTCTGAAAACGGCAAATCCCGTTTCAACAACAAGCCAGGCAAGTTTAACAAAGAAGAACAAAACCAAGACAGGAACCCTCACTTTGTTAAACGACCAAAGGGCAACCCCCAAGAGCACTTTCCAAAAGATAACCAGGCGCAAGCCCCACAGCCAATGGAGGTAGACTCGTCTTCCAAATTCAGGCAACACACTGAATACAGCAAACGCCAACCAAACGACTCGAACGCACCCAAGCGTAAGAATTCCTCAGACCGTGCGACAGGTCCAAGACGCCAACACGTGAACAATGTAGTGCAGGAAGACTCCAAAGAGCTGAAGGCAGAATACGAAAAGGCGGCTAAGGCTGCAGTTGAGGAAATTGAAAGCGAAAACGAGTACGCTCAAAGCGAGGACTCAGTTCATTTTTTAGTGAACACTCCCGGTTGCCGTTCATTGAACGACGGTTGGCTGGGAGAACAATAAAAATGCTAATCGACACTGGCGCGGCAAAAAATTATGTTAAGCCCATAAAGGAGCTAAAAACCATAATGCCGGTCGCCAGGCCGTTCTCGGTAAAATCGTTACACGGCGCTAATGACATCACGCAAAAATGCCTGATGAACATTTTCCGGCATACTTCGCCATTTTTTTTACTAGACACGCTCAGCACGTTCGACGCAATTATAGGCTTTGACTTGTTAACACAGGCCGGGGTAAAGTTGAACTTGGCGAAAAACTCTCTAGAATATCAAGGCATCTCTGAAAAACTCCAGTATCACAGTTGCGCGAATGTAAATTTCACCAATTTCGATGACATTGTGGTTCCTTCCTCCGTTAAAAAGGAGTTTAAGAACGTAATTATCAAAAGAAAAAAAGCCTTTTCAACAGCAAACGAAGCTCTCCCTTTCAATACCGCCGTCACTGCCACGATTCGCACAGTAGACAAAGAGCCGGTATACTCCAGAGCCTACCCACACCTTATGGGCGTTTCCGATTTTGTAAACAATGAAATCAAACAAATGTTGAAAGACGGCATTATTAGGCCATCAAGGTCACCCTACAATAGCCCAACATGGGTTGTAGACAAAAAAGGCAAAGACGCCTATGGTAACCAAAATAAGAGGTTGGTCATTGATTTTAGGAAACTAAATGAAAAAACCATCCCAGACCGGTACCCAATGCCCAGTATTCCTATGATTCTAGCGAACCTAGGGAAGGCAAAATTTTTCACTACCCTCGACTTAAAATCAGGGTACCACCAGATTTACCTTGCGGAACATGACCGCGAAAAAACATCGTTCTCAGTGAGCAGTGGCAAATACGAATTTTGCCGGCTCCCGTTTGGTTTAAAAAATGCAAGTAGCATTTTCCAAAGAGCATTAGATGATGTTCTAAGGGACGAAATAGGAAAGATATGCTACGTCTACATTGATGACGTCATAATCTTTTCGAAAACTGAAGCAGAACACGTTCGCCACATTGATACGGTGCTGAAGTGTTTAATCGATGCTAACATGAGAGTGAGCCAGGAAAAAACTAGGTTTTTTAAAGAAAGCCTAGAATACCTCGGGTTCATAGTAACCAAGGACGGAGCTAAATCCGATCCCCAAAAGGTCAAAGCCATTCAAGAATACGCTGAACCCAAAAACGTGTACGGCGTCAGGGCGTTTCTAGGGTTAGCGAGCTATTACAGGGTCTTCATCAAAGACTTTGCCGCTATAGCGCGCCCAATAACAGACATACTCAAGGGGGAAAACGGCTCAGTGAGCAGACATATGTCAAAAAAAATTCCTGTCGAGTTCAACGAGACACAACGCAATGCGTTTGAACGACTGCGCAACATTTTGGCCTCTGAAGAGGTCATACTCATGTACCCAGACTTCAAAAGGCCCTTTGACCTGACCACCGATGCTTCAGCTAGTGGCATTGGGGCAGTACTGTCCCAAGAGGGCAGGCCAATCACGATGATATCCCGTACTTTAAAACAAGCGGAGATGAACTATGCCACCAATGAAAGAGAATTGCTGGCTATTGTCTGGGCCTTGGGCAAATTACAAAATTTCTTGTACGGTTCTAGGGAAATTAACATTTTCACGGACCACCAGCCCCTTACTTTCGCGGTAGCTGACAAAAACACTAACGCAAAAATTAAAAGATGGAAAGCTTATATTGATCAGCACAATGCTAAAGTCTTTTATAAACCAGGCAAAGAAAATTTGGTTGCCGATGCCCTTTCCAGGCAGAACATTAATGCTCTTCAAGATGAAAATCATTCGGACGCTGCAACCGTTCACAGTGAACTTTCACTGACCTACACGGTCGAAACTACAGACAAACCTCTAAATTGCTTTAGAAACCAAATTGTGCTCGAAGAAGCACGTTTTCCGCTAAAGCGGAACCTTCTGCTGTTTCGCAGCAAAACACGCCACTTGATCAATTTCACTGACAAGCGCTGCATTCTAAACATTCTTAAAGAAGTCGTAAACACGGAAGTTGTAAATGCCATACACTGCGACCTGCCCACACTGGCAAGCTTCCAACACGAACTTATTGCCCACTTTCCGGCCACACAATTTCGCCACTGCAAAAATTATGTGCAGGACATAACAGACAGAAATGAGCAGTTGGAAATCATCACTGCTGAGCATAATCGCGCGCACAGAGCAGCGCAGGAAAATGTTAAGCAAGTCCTTCGTGACTATTATTTTCCCAGAATGAGCAACTTAGCCAAAGAAGTGGTTGCAAACTGCAGAGTATGCACCATAGCTAAATATGACAGGCACCCGAAAAAGCAAGAACTCGGGGAAACGCCCATTTCAAGTTACACCGGCGAGATGTTGCACATAGATATATTCTCGACCGATAAAAAACAATTCCTTACATGTGTTGACAAGTTCTCTAAATTTGCAGTCGTACAACCAGTACTGTCCAGGACAATTGTTGACATCACAAGCCCATTACTACAGCTTGTGAACATGTTTCCCAAGATCAAGACAATATATTGTGACAATGAGGCCGCTTTCAACTCGGAAACCATAACCTCTATGCTCAAAAACAGCTATAACATTGATGTTGTGAATGCGCCTCCGCTTCATAGCTCATCAAATGGCCAAGTAGAGCGATTTCATAGCACCCTAGCAGAGATTGCTAGATGCTTGAAACTTGATAAAAAAGTCACAGACACAACAGAGCTAATCTTGAGGGCGACAGTAGAGTACAACAAAACCATGCACTCAGTCACCCAAGAAAAACCAATTAACATCGTACACGCAGGCTCCAATGAAAGTCGCGCTGACATAAAAAATAGACTAGTGAAAGCTCAGCAAGACAACATCAAGAGATGCAACCAATCCAGACAGAACCGTACATTTGAGGTAGGAGAAAAAGTCTACCAAAAAAACAACAGAAGGTTAGGCAACAAGCTAACACCGTTATGCACGGAACAAAAAGTAGAAGCAGACCTTGGAACGGCTGTTCTCATAAAAGGGAGGGTGGTCCACAAGGACAACCTCAAATAGGTCCCCTTTTGAAAATTAGCTAGTAAGTCAGTTTAACAAAAGCAAAAAAACTTATCTCACACCATTTATGAATTTCAGGTTCGCACTCTCGTTGCTTACCACCTTAGCAGTGGCTAATGCTCGGATCACCGACTTTTCTCACGCCAATTATATCCCGGTAATAGACGGTGAAGTATTGGTGTTTGAACAAAGAGATTGCCTTAGGCATTCAAGCAACCTGTCTGAATTTGCTAGCATGATAAACGAGGCAGAAAAGTTGTCCGATTCCTTTCCGCAGTCACACATGCGTAAATTGCTAGATGTCGACACTGACCACTTGAAAACACTATTGTCCGTTCTCAGAGTACACCATAGATTTGCAAGGAGTTTAGACTTTTTAGGGACAGCTTTGAAAGTGGTTGCTGGCACGCCTGATGCCGCAGATTTCCTGAAAATCAGAATCACTGAGGCTCAGCTAGTGGAATCCAACTCTAGGCAAATCACTATAAATTCAGAAACACAAAAACAAATAAACCAACTGACCGACACAATTAATAAAATCATTAAAGCGCGAAAAAGTGACTTGCTTGACACCCCGCATTTATTTGAGGCTCTCTTGGCAAGAAACAGAATGTTAAGTACCGAGATACAAAATTTAATCCTTACCATTACTTTGGCCAAATCCAATATAGTAAATCCTACGATACTTGATCATGCCGATCTGAAGTCGCTAGTTGAACAAGATATTCCCATAGTTAGCCTAGTAGAAGCCTCTAAAATTAAAATACTTCAGTCCGAGAATATTATCCACATACTAATTGCTTATCCTAAAGTTAAATTCAGATGTAAGAAGGTCAATGTCTACCCCGTATCACATCAACAAATCATCTTGCGGCTCGACGAGGATACTCTAGCAGAATGCGAGGAGGACACCTTTGCGGTCACCAACTGTGCGGAAACCACGCATAACACCTTTTGCGAACGGGCTCGACGTGAAACCTGTGCTCGTTCACTCCACAAGGGCAACACTGCGCATTGTCACACCCAACCTAGCCACCTCAAAGAGATAACCGTGGTAGATGACGGCGTGATCATTATCAACGAGGCCACAGCCCGGGTTCGCACTGATGATGGTGCGGAAGTGGTTGTCGCAGGGACACATTTAATAACATTCGAACAATCGGCCACCATAAACGGCACCGAGTTTACAAACCTGCGAAGGGCGTTAGTTAAGCAACCTGGTATCGTGAGGTCACCGCTATTAAACATCATCGGCCACGACCCGGTACTCAGCATACCCCTGCTACATCGGATGAGTAGCTACAACTTGCGCTCCATCAAAGAATTCAAGGATGAGCTTGATGCTGCTGGATCTCCTAAATTTTGGTTTGCGATTGGAGTGGTGCTGAATGTTGGTTTCATTGGCTCGCTTCTCGTTTTTTTGATACTAAGGAAAAGACGAGCCTCCGCAAAGATACAACAGATGATCGGTAGCATTATCACACCCGAGGACGGGCTTCGTTCTGAGGGGGGGGGGGTAGTTAACAACTAAGTAAGCTACATTTTGTATTGACCTAATTATTAAGTATCTTTACGTAAACAATGCTGATGCGCCACAATGTAGTTCAGCGCTCTGCGCTATAAACGTCTTGTTGCAATATGCTGACACTGCTTATTTGCAGTGCTATGCTGAGCGATGTGGAATGTTGAGTCGGCTTGCCGACTATGACTTGCTGGCGTGATACATTGTGAGGGTAATGTTAAGCTCAAGAGTCTTTGTCAGTTTCAGTTCTGTTTTCGTTGTCAAAGAAGAATAAAGTTTTGAACCAGCCTTGCTGTGAATAACTGATTTGAATTAATTAACACAACTAACTAAGTCCTTAGACTAGTAGTTCAAGAACAAGTCGTTCTTCATCCTAAACATCATAACTGACTCATTGGTGATTATCTTGTCGCCTAAGCGAGCAAGATAACAGCTAACATCAAACGCTTCTTTAACCGGATACCTGCGATCTACGTGGGACCATAGTGAGAAGTTATATCAACACACACACACGTCGCGGGACACCTACAAGCTACGTGGGAAGCTGGATTTAATTAATTTGTATTCGACTGGCAGAAATGGATACCCGTGGCTATAGATGTTAATACATCAAAAAAAACATCAAAACACAAAGAAACAAGTAAGAATCTCTATTCGAGTAAGCTCGAAGTATATTTGAATAAACCTTTATACCCCTTTAACACATTTCATTGGTTTAGAGTATGAAAACGGTAATGCACAAGTACTTTTCGCGGTCAACCAGGGTACAAAAATACATTAACAATACTAACAACGTGTGGCCTTGCACATTGTAGTATTCTTCTATGTAATTTTTATGAAGTGTGAAGTATGAGGCTCGCTGCTTCGAAAAATAACGGAATTTAGTTTTTAGTGTGTCTTTTTCCATCGCATATTATTTTGAAATTTCTGCACCACACTCAATTACATGCGGTGTTTAAACACCGAAACCTCATTTTAGGCGGTTTTAGTACCACTGCCACCCCAACTTTAACGAATACACTAGTAGTGCTGAAATCAGGCACCGCTGCAGGTCTCTGGTGTGTACGCGTGTGTATTCTTGTTGTTTTCACAAAATTTTAAATCGGCAATTTTAGACTTTTGTCTTAATCTGCTTGATGCAGTCCAAGTTGAAAGGGTAGTATAAACTTAATATGAACTTTGTGCAATTAAAAGCAAAATTTGAGATTCTTTAATATTATTACTGTTTTCTGTGTTTGTTTACATATTAACAGTTGCAGCGTTCACAACCCACAAAACCAGTTGTATATAATGTTGTATTCATTCACTTTAAATAAACAATATATGGGCTATTTTCCAAAAAGGTCAACCGCAGCCAAAAAAATCAAAGTTCATAAAAGTATGTTTTTTTCGCATATTTCTGTAGGGAATCTTTTAAATTTAACTAATATAAGCGTTTACCCATAACACATTTTGAAATATTTCAATGCAAAGTAGACCAAAAGCGAAAGTTCGGCTTTGAGCATTTCTAATGCACGTTTTGTTTTGATTCATTTTCTTATGCATTGATATTCGCTCTTCTGAATCTCGATTTATATTCAAAGAATATATAAACTATGTAAAAGAAACAATGCGATTGCTAATAACGGTGAATTTCTTATCAGATTATTCGTTTTTACCAATGGCGCGTGCGACAGTGAAAAAGAATACTTTTCATCAGTGCATCCAAGGTTTTGGTGCAATGAGCATCAAATAAAGTGTCCAAACGTATATTTTGACACTAAAGTAAATAAAAAAATATTTGGTTTAATACAAGCAGCGCTCGAGTTTGAAACTTTTTTAAAATGATTGTCGAGTGCGACATGGTAATTTAAAAATTTTTAAATCTTTTTTTGTGTGACAGGATGAAAGAGTTTTTTTAATGTTCTTCTAGAGTCAACACGTCTGATCACTTCGATCTCATATTACGACTGATTCTCTTCTTACGCGTTGTCTTTTCTATTTCTTCTTAACCGACCTTAATGAGTATAACATTGTGCTTAACATAAGGGTGACCGTGTTACATATCGCTAACGTTGGTGTGCAGTTTAGGTTCATGATAGTGGTGGCCTGCTACAACTCGGCCATCCTGACGTTCTGGATCCCCTGATCAGGCTTAAATTTTATTTACAATGTATGTTATTATTATTTTTTTTTTTTTTTTTTTGTACTTAATGTAAGGCATATTTCTTAACTATGTTAATTTATTATTTATGTTTAATAAGATTTTTCTTTTTACCCAACCAGTGTCTTATATTTTGCGTGCTCCAAACACCTTGATAAGGGTTACGGGATACTTGGAAACCTTCAACGTCTTTCAAAAAAAACCGATCGTTTCTTAAAACTTTTGCTATCATATATGGTCCTTTATTTTTCGGTATTAATTTTTTAGATGCACCTATTGTGCTGTCGAAATTTTTTACCATGACATAGTCACCTTTTCTATATTCTTTCGGTTTTCTTTTACCTGAGTCATATTTGCTTTTGTTGTACAGCTGTGTCAGTTTTTGTTTTTTAGATGCATCTGTTCGAATTTCCTCTAACCTTTTTCCTGAAGCTGTGACGTTTATTTCCTCCAATTTTTCTTTTAAATCATCTCTTAAATTTCCCCTTTGACCTACACCGAACAACATTGTACTTGGTAATTGTTTGATGCTTCTGTGTTGCGTATTGTTAATTGCATACTCTACGTCTTCTAACACCATATCCCAGTTCAAACCCTTATTTGGTTCTATTATCTTTGCGAGCATTGGTCCAATACTTCTGTTGATCCTCTCAACTTGTCCGTTAGCCTGTGGTGAACCTGTTGCTATTTTTATATGTTTAACGCCACTTTCATTTACAAAATCATCAAATTCTTGTGAGGTAAAACAAGAGCCACGGTCTGAAATGATGCATTTAGGTCTACTATACGCCCTGAAATAGTCTTTAAGCCCAATTATTACTTCTTTGGTGCTCGTTGTTTTTGTTGCGTAGAGTCGCACAAATTTTGTAAAGGCGTCTACAATCACGAAAATGTTTTTTTTTTTTATCTGCCTGAGTCGACGGGTCCATAATGGTCAATGTGCACAAGCTCAAATGGCTTGTTTCCTTTCGGAATGCAATGTAATAGCCCTTCTCCTTTTCCTGTCTTTGGTGAGAAAGCTATGCATTTTAAACAATTTTCTATGTGCGAGCAGCATTTTTCTTTAATTTTAGGAAACCAGTAACTTTTGCTTATTAAGTTTGTCATCTTGTCCCTTCCTATGTGTCCTAACTCATCATGGTATTTGTATAGGACATGGTCCTCCATTTCTTCTGGTACATAAAATAATATTTTCCATCGTTTGACTTTCTATAAATGATTCCATTTCGCATCTCAAACAGTTTGTGCTCGGCTGTTTCTAATAGCATTTGAGGCTTTGTATACTTTGATCTTTAGCTTGGCATATGATTAGATTATCTTCAAAACTATTTGTTTCTACTATTAAAATATTATTGCATCTACTTAACGCGTCTACTTGTTGCATTCTTGTTCCTGCTCTGTGAACCAGTTCATAGTCGTAATCCTGTAGTTCTAATGCCCATCGAGCAATTCGCGGATTGAGCTCGGCCTTGTTTAGCGTTAAAGTTAGTGAATTGCAGTCGGTTATAATTTTAAAACGTTTTCCCTGTATATATATACGTAACCTACGTAAAGCATATAATATTGCTAAAGTTTCTAATTCGAAACTGTGGTATTTGGCTTCAGTTTCTGACGTGCGCTTCGAGAAGTAAAAAATTGGATGAAGCTTTCCGTCTAGTTTTCTTTGCAGTAACACCGCACCAAACCCCAAAGCACTAGCGTCGCAGTGTAACTCAATCTCATCTTTGTAGTCGTATATTGCTAAAACTGGTGATTGTATCAACTTCTCTTTAAGAGATAGGAAGCAGTTTAATTCTTTTTCAGTAAATTCGAAAAGTCTACCTTTTTTTTTCGGTATCTTGAAATTTTGTACTGCCTCTATGCTCTTATTATCAGCGCGAATGCTTTTGTTCGTTATTAAAAATCCTAGGTACTTAATGTTGGCTTGTAAAAATTCACACTTGTCCATACGTAACTCTAATTTGTTCTGTGTCAGCCTTGTGAAAACTTCTTTTAGCGTTTCTAAATGTTCGTTTATATTATGGCTAGCAACCATGATGTCGTCCATGTAAACTGTTACTTTGTTTTCTTTAATCAAGTCGGAAAAAATTCTGTTCACGAACCGTTGAAATACTGCTGACGCAGTTTTCAATCCCATAGGCATTCTAAGGAACTCATACTGTCCTAATGGTGTCACAAACGATGTGTACTTAACTGATTCCTTTTCTACAAATATGTGAAAGTATCCATTTTTTAGATCTAACTTGGAAAATACTGTTTTATTGACCAGGCTGTCCAGCAAGTCGTCAATGGTAATGGGTAGTTATCTTTTATTAACACCTTGTTAAGCTTCCTGAAGTCTATGCAAAGTCTTAAATCTCCTGTTTTTTTCTTTACCAGAACTATGGGTGAGGCATATTCCGAACTGCTGGGTCGGATAATCCCATTTTTCAAATGTTCGTCTAACAGTTGTTGTAATTTATCCTTTTCTGTATACGAGAGCCGTCTTGGGTTGCAGCTGAATGGTTTAGATTTTTCTAAATTTAGTTTTATCTCGCATTTTACTAATGGCTCGTTTGTTTTTTTTGCGTTTATGTAAAAGTTTTCTATTACTTGCTTAAATGTGCACTGTGTTGCGTAATCTACATTGTTTCCGATATTATATTCAATTGCCTTGTCTTCTGTGAAGTTAATTTCTAACACTTCATTATGAAAGTTTTCTCTAAGAATGTCGGTGTTGTCTGTGCTTCAATTATTTATAAGTTTTTCTTCATTTTCGTTCAATGACTGACTGGTAGATGTTCCGTTTTCTTCTTCGCATAAATCAATTGTTTCAAAAACTGTTTTATCACTAACTGCAGACTTTACTGTTGTAAAAACTTTAGGACTAACTGTTGGCATAACTGTTTTTTTTTATTGCCTCGTTTTGCTTGTTTTATTATCCGTTTCTATGTTTGTCTGTTTCGTTTCCGTTTTTTCCACTGTAACCATCTTCAAGGTGCTTAAATCTAAATTAAGATCGCAAGCGTACATGAAATCTTTCCTAAGAACTACATCATGGCTTATAGACTCGTTTGCAACCACGTTTAAATGAAAATAACATTTCTTTATTTTATTTTTTATAACGTAACAAATTGATTTTCCAAAAATTTTTAGTGAGCTTTGATTAAGGCCAAAATAAGAATTTATAACGGGTTGTAGTGCAATTTCATTTGGCACTCGATATTTTTCAATAAATGATATAGGGCTCCCCGAGTCTATGAGGCATTCTGCAATAAATGGGGTTTTAAAAGCGTTTGCAAAATATAATTTAAACTGTCTTACGTAATTGTTGTTAATGTAGCGCTTTCTTTCAGGACATTGTCTCACATAGTGTCCGTGCGTTCCACATGCGTAGCATGACCCGAGCTCACGTATTGGTTTGCGGCATTCCTTTGCAACATGTCCCTTTGCGTTGCAATTAAGACAACGTATCTTCTTGTTGCTGTCCGAGTTGGTGTGTGTGTGTGTCGTACTATAATTTTCTTTCTTCGGTAGTTGTATTCCGGCGAACGCCTTTAATATTTGTGCTGGTTCCTTAAAACATTGTATGCGTGCCTGGTTGCGCAGGTTTTGCGATGGAATGCCTTCTATTATGTTCTCCAGCAACTCCTCCTTGTCGATGTTGATTTTGTTGGCCAACATTATTTTGTCCTCGTAGTATGATACAAAGTTCTCTGTCAATTGCCATTGCCGTTGTTGGAATATGTTTCGAGCTTCTGCTTTCGACGTTTTTTCGCCAAACGCCACGATCAATTGTTCCAATAGTTGCTCAATTGGTTCCAACACGCGCGCTTCGTTACCATGTAACCATTGTTGTGCTTTGCCCTTAAGTTTTGCTAAGATTAACAAACGGAAGAAAGTGTCGTTTAAATTGTAAATTCTTGCAATGTTCTTCACTTGTCTGGCCCAGTTGCTTGCGCATGATTCACCAACGTAGTCGAGTGTCACTTCCTTTGCCCAATTAAATGCCGCCGTTGTAGCTCCGAAAACTTCGCTTAAAGAGCTGTTAACGTCGCTGTTAGCTTTTCTGCTACCATTGCTGTTGACGTTGCTGTTAACCTCCCTGTTAACAACATAGATATCGTTGCTGCTATTGTTGTCCGCGATCACTCTGTTATTAACAGTGGTCGTTTCTCTGCTAATGTGGCTTTTGCAGTTGTCGCCTCTGCCGCCGTCGTCGCCGATTTTGTCGCTGTTACCGTTGTCGCTTCTGTCGCCGTTGTTACCGTTGCTGCCGTTGTCGCTTCTGTCCCCGTTGCCGCCGTTGTTACCGTTGCTGCCGTTGTCGCTTCTGTCGCCGTTGCCGCCGTTGTTACCGTTGCTGCCGTTGTCGCTTCTGTCGCCGTTGCCGCCGTTGCCGCCGTTGTTACCGTTGCTGCCGTTGTCGCTTCTGTCACCGTTGCCGCCGTTGTTACCGTTGCTGCCGTTGTCACTTCTGTCGCCGTTGCCGTTTGATATTTTCCCGCGTAGCTCCTGAAGCATTTTTTTGCTAGTTTCAATTTTGCTTCGTATTTTTTTTAGCTCGTCCAGCTCGATGTCCCGAAGCTGTTGAAATGTTTCAGCCACCATTGCCGAATGCACCGCTGCGCCATTATCTTGCGCCTGTGAACACTCTGGCTGCTGGATAATTGCGTCTTCATCTGATTCCGAGTCTGGCGCAACGCAGCGATTCGTCGCCGGCGTTGCGTTGAAACGAGCTACCAGCTCTGCCTTGCTCCCAGTGGTAGACAATTTCAATGCGGCGAGCCATTTTTTTAATTGCACCACCGTTACTTCATTTATGTTTAAGTCTTCCATAGTGAGCGATCCCACTTCTAATTTTGTGACAGGATGAAAGAGTTTATTTAATGTTCTTCTACAGTCAACACGTCTGATCTCTTCGATCTCATATTACGACTGATTCTCTTCTTACGCGTTGTCTTTTCTATTTCTTCTTAACCGACCTTAATGAGTATAACATTGTGCTTAACAAAATGTCTTTCGTCTTTCGTTGGTGTCGGTTGTGTTTTTGAGCGCTCTCAATAAGGTATTGTTTTCTTGTGTTTGTGCACTTAGTGTTACTTGGTTTTATTTGGTAAACGATTCTAGCAGTGATCGCAAATATACGTTGTATATATTTACGTGTGCTTAATAATAGTTGCGGACTTAAATTACATTTGAAGTCGCAGCATAACCTACGCTGCATTTGCTTTAAAAAAACATAAGTACATACATACGTATATTTGCATTTGCTTATTCTGTGCTTGTTCTGTGTTTTCTTTCATCCAATAACAACAAACAGCTTGTCTTATTTTCTTGCTCTTGCACTCCAGCATCAGTCCTCTCACGCTAACGTCCGCTCTTATCCGAAGTACTTGTAGTTGTATCTGCCAACGCACTCAAGCTCTCTCGCTCTCTTGCTATTTACCGTTTGATCGTGCTCATTGCATCAGCGCCTTCACACTTACTTTCGTGAACCCTACATCTTTTTGATAAAGCATATTACTTTTTTTCTTGTTATTAATATTTTTATTTATTCAAATTAAATTCAATATGCTAGTTTGTTGCAGCAACAACTGCAAATTGGTTGGATCATCCAACCAAGACTTTATTCTGTGCAGATTGTGTGACAATGTAATACACATGAAGTGTGTCGGCTTTACGGCCAAAATACGGGACTGTTTACTTGCAGATATTGGCCTTAAATGGTTTTGTCAGTCCTGTAACGAGGTTGAAAAGGAGTCTACTCAATTTATGAGACAGACATATGCAGGTTTTAATACAATGCATACTGCATTTAATAACCTGCATACTTCCTTTAAAGAGTTGCAGTCGAGCTTCAAAAAAGGCAAGTTGTTGAGTAATTCGCCGAAGCGTAAAAAGACTTCAGGGCCTAATCCGCTCACTGTTCCTCCGGTCTTGGTCACCACTCCCCTTTTGGTACCTATCGCTAATCCCCCAACGGGTTCAATTGCTAGCCCGTTAATGCATTTTAATTCGCCGGCAAGAAATCCAAACCATAACCCTTCCCCGATTTTAACACCAAATCTTTCTCTTCCAACAGCTTGTGTGCCTATTCAGCCTACTGAAGGTACACCGGGGGCTCACAAGCCTCTTGTTGTTGTGCCTTTGAAAAAATTTATTTTCGTGTCTAGGCTAGCATCCGACACTTCGTTGGATGATGTTAGTGCCTACATTAAAAGTAAAATAGACTCTCCATTTATAACTGTTGAAAAGTTCAAGTTTAAACAAGCCCGAACCATATCTTCTTTCAAATTGAGTGTTCCGCCCGAACTTTTCTCGACAATTTGTTCTGGAAAGTTTTGGCCACCGCAGCTCATTGTAAAGGAGTATGTGAATAGGCATAAAATTAATAATAACGATAGTAGGTTCAGTAGTGCACCAACTGTTAGCCACCCTATTGCCTCAACCTCGGCGGCAAAAAACTAACAAAAGTAGTTAGCTTGGCCTATCAAAATGTTCGAGGCCTTAACTCTAAACTTTCTAAACTCTATGTAAACAGCTTATCCTTTGATTCTCAGATAGTTGCACTGACAGAAACCTGGTTAAAACCTGATATATCTGATTATTCCGTTTTGCCTATGAAGTATAACCTTTACAGATGCGATCGCACCTCCCGCAAGGGGGGCGGTGTTCTCATTGCTGTTGATTCCTGTATTTCCTCTGAACAGATTCAATCTCACGATCATCCGGATATTGAGTTCATATGTATTAAAATATTATTTAGCGGCCGCTCTCTTTATATTACTTGTTCATATATTCCTCCCAATTCTGATATTAACATTTACAAATCCCATCTGAATGCCCTGCAGCTTGTGTCGTCGTTGTTGACGGATATGGATCAACTTATAGTGGTTGGTGATTTTAATTTGCCACATGTATTATGGTCTGTGAATGACACATCTTCGGCGCAATTACCGGCCACTTCTGATGATTTTATCGATGGCCTTTTAGAGTTAGGCCTATCACAAGTTAACAGGGTGCATAACAGTAGTAATAAAATGCTAGATTTAATATTTGTTTCTGACTCTGATTGTAGTAATGTTAGTAGAGTACACCCTTTAGTGCTTCCCGAAGATACCTACCATCCAACTTTAGAACTTTCATTTGAACTTTTTAACCTTAGCTCAACATCTAACAATTGTTTAAAGACACGATGTTTTCGTAAAACTAACTTTACTAAATTGAATGACCTTCTTTAGCATACTAATTGGTCTCAACTTTAATCTTGTACTGATATAGAAACTGCCATTGCCATTTTTTACAGGACTTTGAATTCACATTTGGATATATGTGTTCCCGTCACTGTTCCTTTAAGTGAAAATAAACCACCTTGGTTTACGAGGGAACTATCAAAATTAAAAAACGTGAAAACAAGATCCTATAAAAAATTTAAAAGATCTGGAAATACTTTAGATTTATCCTTGTATATAATTGCAAAGTCAAATTTTATTTCTGTAAACACTATTTGTTATAACAATTATCTCAATCGTTGCAGATCAAACTTTTCCCGCGATCCGAAACAGTTTTTTAAATTTGTTAACTCTAAACGTAAATCTTCTTGCTTGCCTTCCTCGGTTTACCTTAATAATACAAAAGCAAATACCGATCAGGCAGTGGCCGATCTCTTTGCTGAGTATTTTCAATCTGTATACTCATCGAGTTCATATAGTTGCACTAATTCCTATCCTTTTCAAGTTCAAGCGTCAAACTGCATTTATGTCCCAGTTATAACTGAGTGTACGCTGCTAGGCGACCTCAACACTATCAAACCCGGCTTCTTGCCTGGTCCTGATGGAGTGCCAGGTTGTATACTTAGATATTGCGCGGACTCACTTTGTAAACCCTTACACAAATTATTTAACTTGTCAGTTGACTCAGCTGTGTTTCCTGGTATATGGAAGGAATCTTTTATTATTCCACTCCATAAAAATTCTTCTAAGTCCAACGTTAAAAACTATAGGGGAATATCTAAGCTGTCTGCCATTCCGAAAGTCTTTGAAAAAATTATTTGCACCCAATTGCAGCACTTATGTACTTCAATTTTATCCCCTTATCAACACGGTTTTGTTAGGCGAAGATCTACTACCACTAACCTTCTTGAGTTTACCTCACTAGTTATCAAAGAGTTTCAGGACAAAATGCAAACTGACGTCGTTTACCCAGATTTTAGTAAGGCATTTGATTCTGTAAGTCATTCTTTGCTGCTTCAAAAATTAAATATTATTGGATTTCCAGCAAAACTCCTGTCGTGGCTTTCTGAGTACTTGAGTGGCCAAACACAAAAAGTAGTTTTTAAATCTTCTGTATCCAAATCTATTTTTGTTACCTCTGGTGTTCCTCAGGGTAGTCACATGGGACCATTGCTATTTAATCTATTTATTAACGATCTTCCTGCTGTTATTACTAACTCTCGTGTTTTTATGTTTGCTGATGATGTAAAGCTATGTTTCACCTATAACGATGATTCTCTATGTAACTTACTACAGTCGGACTTGGGTGCACTGTCGGCTTGGTGCCGTTATAACTTACTTAATTTAAATTGTTCAAAATGTAAAATCATGACTTTTTGTAGAGGTTCCCCTCATACTGCTCACTACGTGCTTGATGCTTCACCACTTGTCCGCGTTTTTGAAATTAAAGATTTAGGCATCATTCTTGATAGCAAATTAAAATTTGATTCTCACATATCGTCGATGGTCAATAAGGCCATAAATGTACTTGGCTTCATCAAGCGGTGGTCAAAAGAGTTTGATGATCCCTACACCACTAAAATGCTATATACATCATTGGTACGCCCCATCCTGGAGTATGGATCTTGTGTGTGGTCCCCGCAATATGGGCTTCACCAGGATAGAATTGAATCTGTGCAGAGGAAATTTATTCTGTTTGCGCTTAGAAGTTTTAACTGGGTTCCTGGAATAGACCTACCACCCTATTCAAGTAGACTTCTTTTAATTAATCTTCCTTCCTTGTTGAACCGTAGAATTATGCATGGTGTAGTATTTGTCACTAATCTACTTAATGGTGATATCGACTCATCAGTTCTTCTAAGTCGAATAAAATTAAATGTTCCCATTAGATCCACACGTTACTTTTTACCCCTCAGTCCCGATCGTTGCTCGAGCAACTATTTAATTCATGAACCATTTCGTGTATTATGTTCTGACTATAACAAACTTTATTCTCTTGTCTCTCTGGAGACCTCGACTCCAGTACTAAAACGATCTATCCTTTCTGCCTTATCTAATCGTAACCACTAATCACTAATCTTCCACTGGTCTGATTGGGTTTTTCTGGGTTTTTCCCAATCCACGCAACAAATGTTGGACCAGTTATATTTATTTGGAATTTCCCAGAGCTTTAACGTTACCTTTTTAAATTTTTTATCTTAATTTTGAACTTTATTTCAGATATTACAATTATTTATTTTATATTATATTATTTTCATATTATAATTATAGTTAATTTTGATTTGTCAGCTGCTCATAGCCGACATTAAATAAATAAAATAAAATAAAATAAACATAAGGGTGACCGTGTTACATATCGCGAACGTTGGTGTGCAGTTTAGGTTCATGATAGTGGTGGCCTGCTATATTTGTTTTTTTAAATCTATTTTTTTTATGTACTACTTTTAATGTAGATGAATGCAGGAAACGAAATAAACAAATCCAACTGCAAACGGTGGAGGGAAAATGTAACAAAAGATGGAATAAAATTATAAATTTAAAAACAAGGAGAGAATGCGGAATTACTGAAGGTAATTAAAAAGTAATTCAGGAAAATCGCAAATATAATCGCTTAATAAACATAAGGGTGACCGTGTTACATATCGCGAACGTTGGTGTGCAGTTTAGGTTCATGATAGTGGTGGCCTGCTATATTTGTTTTTTTAAATCTATTTTTTTTATGTACTACTTTTAATGTAGATGAATGCAGGAAACGAAATAAACAAATCCAACTGCAAACGGTGGAGGGAAAATGTAACAAAAGATGTAATAAAATTATAAATTTAAAAACAAGGAGAGAATGCGGAATTACTGAAGGTAATTAAAAAGTAATTCAGGAAAATCGCAAATATAATCGCTTACGGCAACGGGAGAGGCGCCAAAAACTCTTTGACATGTCACTCTCACGCCTAACGAATGTAAACAAACCTTGGCAAAATCGGTCAAATTGAAAGTTTGTTAAGTTAGATGAAAAATGGAATGTAAGAAATAAAAAAATATTGAATATATAAAAAAAAATAGTTTAAATACATGTTATGAAGTTCTAATTACTTAAAAATAAAAATAAAAAAACAACATAAAAACATTTTATGGGTTCAGGGTATAAAAATTATGATGGAAGAAAATGTCGCGTGCGACAGTGATTTAAATTCAATTTAAAAAAAAAAAGTACTTAATATTTTTAAGTCAAACAATATGTATTATTTAGAACAATAAATACATAACATTTGAAAATTAATTGCATTAAGGGGGTTCCGGTTTCAAATCCCAGTATGAGCAAATGAATGAATTTAATGTTTTAGCCAATTTTTAGATTTTTTTATTTTACCCGGGAGTACCGGGTTCAATTCCCATTATGGGCATATGGATGTTTTAATCTTTTAGACAAATTTAGTTTTGTTTACATTGATTTTTTTTTTAATAGCATTTTATTAGCTTCACTTGTAACGGAATTGCATCTCTCCGCAAAGTGCAGCATACTCTTAGGGCGCAAGAAGTTAATTTTAGCCAACGCTTCACATGTAATTCCCAAATGGTTCTAGGTGCAAGGAGTCGACTTAAGCTAACCCTTCACTTATTATTCCCAAACTGCATCAAACATTTAATTTATTAGAATTTGTCTTTTGATATAGCCAAACTGCAACAAACATTTAATTTATTATAATTTGTCTTTTGATATAGCCATAGTTTTAATTTATTTACATTTACTACATAATTTGTCTTTTGATATAGCCATAGTTTTAATTTATTTAAATTTACTTTTAATAAGATTAAGCTGTCTAAGGGCCGGTTTCTCAATGTCCGGTTAGCGTAATTATCCTAAGTTTAGTCAAAATTAAGTTTCTCAATGTGGGTTAGTGCTTAGCGTGCGATAAACTTAACTGATGTCTGCGTGCCGGCTGGGCTCAATAAAATTAATGTTTTAAGCTTTTTTTTCGAATTTGGCAGTCACAAAACAAAACAAATACCACACCAAACAGCTGATTTCCTCGTAATGGGTTGGCAGCACCATTAGAGCGATAGTATCTGAACGAATAAGGTTAATTTTGCATTGAGAAAACCAAACTGATTTAAAACGAGCATAAAAGTAACGCCGAGATTAACTAATTTTCAATTTAACTGGACATTAAGAAACCGGCCCTAAGAACAATAAATAAATTAAAAAACTAAAATTAGCTTCAGTTAGCTTTCAATAACAATGAAAAGAAAATCAAAACTCTCAAGCGAAGAATTAGAAGAGAGAAAGAAGAAAAGAAATCTTTATATGAAAAATTTTAGAGCCAAACAGTCAAAACAAGCCAGAGAAGATCGCTTGCAGCAAAAGCGTCTGCAAGCAGCTGAAATTCGAGGCGAAGAATCAGAACATGCCAGAGAAGATCGCTTGCAGCAGTTCAGAATGTTGAACAGAGCCAGTATAACAGGCTTTATGCAGGCAATTAACTAGTTCTGTGTAAGAGATGTGAATTTTGCACTAAACGGTGCTATCAGCAGCAGACTTCTAAGTGGATTATACACACAAGAACAGCACCATATTTGCCTAGCGAGTTAAAACAAAAAAATTGCTTGATTGTTTGCAACCGTTGCAAGACTCATTTGAGTTCGAAGAAAAATTTTGCACCATTTAAATCTTATTGGAACAGTCCGGGCTCTATTCCAAAGGTTGATTTCGCGTATTATATCATTTGTTAAAATTATCAAATTAAGTGGCATATTTGTTCAATATGGTTTTCGAGGTCAAGCGTTATTGTTCGCTCAAGATGTTTTCGAAGTTATTGAAAACCTTCCAAGCATGTTAAGAACTACAAATAATGCTGGAATAGTTGTCATTACTGAGTGTCTCGAAAATATTAATGTAACACGACAGTTTTCAGTATCTAGGCAAAAATTATATAATGCACTGTATTGGTTAATTGCTAACAATACACTTTACAAAGACGTCACTATCGATCAGAACATTGTTATTAATGAAGGGGATATTATAAGAGTGAAAGAAGTACCAGTAGTGATTGCTGTAGAGAACAATGAAGAACCTATAGGCGATGCTAGCGCTTATATGTATATCAACGCGTTCTCAAGAATTGTACGTGCTTCATGGCATCAAGGCAACGATGTTATATTTAAATCAGGCTTTGCAGGCGTACAATGTTGTGCAATGGCATTGGCAAACATCCTAAAGGCCGGTATTCTTTCACCACAACATTGGTCTACAAATATCCTCAATCTAAATATGATAGCAGGTGACCAGCTCTACAGCAATGTAAGATATCAAACGGAGAGAAATTTAGCGGCTTATCCTTTTGAAGATGATGGATACCTATTGGTGCGAAATTTTAATACCACCAAAGATAATTTGATCACCTTCGATAAAAAGTTTCAGCTCACTTTTGACGAAGAACCAAACATATATGGAAGCTTGAATGATAAATTAAACAACGCAAACTTTGGACGCACCCTTTGTCAAGGTTTGACCGATCTGTTCGTGGAGCATAGTGCAGGCATACTAATAGCAGATGGACAATCATTCGGAGTAATGCACTATGATAACAAGTATTACTTCACTAACTCTCATTCATGTGGTCAAAAGGGATACAGAGCAAACGACACAAATGGAAAAGCTTGCATTATCGAATGTGATAATTTAGACGTGTTTGTAAGGATATGTAAACGTACAACAGGCAGCAAAAATGTACAGTATACTATTGATTTCGTTGATGTTGAGGTATTAGATATACATGATGATTCTGAGGATATAAGAACACATCAAAACACTGAGAGGGTAGCAACAGTGTCCCAAATGATCAATTCCCCAAAGGAATCAAATGACCAAGTAATTCCACTGCAGACATCAGTAATGATACCGATTGATGTATGCAACCCAACGTGGAAGATGAAATACAGGTTTCACGAAACCTTAATAAAATTACCCGTAAAACAAAAGACAATATTGTAAATGTGGGTCATGAACTGAAAGCAGAAGAATTTGCGTGGTACTATTTGTTTCCCTATGGAAAAAACTGTTTCAGAGAGGAAAGACCTGTAAAAATTACCGCATTAGACTACTTTCAGTTCAGAATTATGGGAAGCGACACAAGATTTCAACGTAGCGACTATCTCTTTTATGCCTTATCGTTTTTTGAATATTATCGAATTAAAAACACTATTTCAGCATGCGGCAAGAAAATTGTTAATCAAGAAGGAGCAGTCGAAGATGTCCATCTTTATTTCAAGAACTTGAGAGGTTCTGCAGCCTATTGGCGATCAGCTTTGAACGAGTTATTAGCTCAAATTAGATTCTTAGGACCTCCAACCTACTTTGTTACATTTAGTTCAAATGATTTGAATTGCCTAGATCAACGATAAGTTTTGTTAATTGCTGATTGTAGGCCTGATGTTGATCCAAGTACACTTGACATTTATGAGACTCAACAACTTATAGAAAAGTACCCAGTAATTTTGAGTCGACATTTCATGGTAAGAGTTAATGCTCTAATCAAATTTATTTGACATTTATGAGACTCAACAACTTATAGAAAAGTTCCCAGTAATTTTGAGTCGACATTTCATGGTAAGAGTTAATGCTCTAATCAAATTTATTAAGAACAATGATGAAGTATTTGGCGGAAAAGTGAAAGACCATTGGTGGCTTATTGAGTTTCAGAATCGTGGCAGTCCTCATCTTCACATGTTAATTTGGATTGAAAACCACCCAGAGTTTGAAACAGAGGAGGGGAAACTTATCGTTGATCGTAAATGTAGCTGTAAGATGCCTATAGAAGAAGAAGATCCAGAGCTCTATGAACTTGTCAAGAAGTGTCAAATTCATCGACATACACAAACTTGTTCAAAAAAATTTGTGTGTGTCAGCTGCGACGCACGACTCGAGTTTACACTTCTTTGGAATATCATAAAGAAATTCCTTAATAATAAGAGAATGAACTAGCGAATGTTGGACACACTAATAAAATATGAGCGCAACTGTGGATATGTAGTATGATACGTATGTATTTTATAAGGGTATCCAATATCGAAATGCGCTAGTTTTCACAAAAACGTAACGAAATTTGATCAGTATCTTTCACTCCACATATTTTTTCATACCGGGCTACTTATATGCAAATCGATTCTTATAGGGCATTTACATTACAGTGAGTTTGCTATCGATATCGTCATCGACGCAATAACTCAGAATTGGTGTTTACATTGGCTTAAAAGTGAGTTATTGCGTTAAGCGTCAACAGCTGTGTTTTGCTTGCAGTCGAAAAATTTAACAAATTATTAAAAAATAAGTAATGAATAAGGACAAATTATGTATGATTGCATCTGCGATGCAGCAAAACAACGCAATGATTATGAGTGCTATGAATATGGGTGGGATATCTTCGGGAACATTACATTTGCTAATGAATTCATGCATTCGAGACATTTGGACACTTGTAAGATAAAAACAGTTAATTCAACCTAAGCATTGTTTACTAAACTATTATTTTAATGATATTACTCAAGCCGCGGAATGGATGTTTTTGGGAGAGTGACGTTCCAAATAATTCGGACGCATTTTTTAAGGAGAGCTTTCGCTTAGAAAGGGAGGCATTTGATATCCTCGTTGGTCGTCTGACGGGTCTGAGAAAGAAGGACACTTCTTTGCGTGCGGCAGTCCCTTTAGAAAAGCGGATTGCAATAGCGCTGTATACCCTGGGATCATCTGCAGAGTATCGCACAGTGGGAAGACTCTTTGGTGTGTCCAAAGCATTTGTATGCGTAAACCTTCACGAGTTCTGCCGTGAGGTTATTCGCACACTTGCAGATGACTATCTGCCAGCCAACTTTCTCACGCAGGATAAGATTGTAGAGTCCGTCAAAGGGTTTGAAGCTCTTGGATTTCCGCAATGCTTTGGAGCAATGGGTAAGATATTTGTAAATGTTTTTATAAAAAAAATTTAATTGAATATCGCCCATAGATGGCTGCCACATTGAAGTGCGACCAAAGTCTGAGCATGCCGTGGACTACCGCAACTACAAGGGCTGGTATTCCACCGTGCTATTCGCTTTAGTAGACTACCGGTAAGATTATACTTATTTCGTATTTAAAATCTGAAATATTATAAGAATTGTTTTTGTAAATAGTTACAGATTCACATACATAAGCGTTGGCAGTCCTGGAAGATGCCATGATTCAAGAATATTCGAAACCTCCAGCCTTAAAACAAAGCTGGTAATTACGGACTTGCTGCAAAATAATGCAAAGGAGGTGAATGGTGTAGTGGTTCCAGTGGTTATTATTGGAGACTCTGCTTTTAAATTTTCAACAAACGTGATGAAGCCCTACCCATTTTCCGTTGACGCAACACCACAGCAACGTGCCTTTAATTACAACCTTTCGAAAGTAAGGCGAGTGGTGGAGAACGCGTTTGGTCATCTGAAGGCTCGCTTTAGGAGGATAGGGAAAGGATTGGACAATAAAATTGATAAAACTTCCCAAATCATAGCTTGTTGCTGCATTTTGCATAATTTTTGCAATATGCATAACAGCTCAGTGAGCGACAACTGGCAACGTGAAGCTCAAAATTCACATCAAAAAGAACAGCCAGAGTTTGAGGTTTGGCTTGGAAATATTAATCCAAGTGCTGAAACAATAAGGCAAGCCCTAGCAATTAATTTCATCAACAATAATTCTATTTAAATAAATACACTTTATTCATAAAAAAAATAGCATTTATGTAATTTTAATTGTTATTTGATTTCATTAATTCAAGCATTTTTTTTTTGAAAATTATCAGCGCGTTCTGCCATAGGCTTTATTACTTTTAACTTCTCCTTCTCTATTTGAACAAATTGAGCCATATTATCAACTCTTCGTCGCTTTGGTTGTGAAGGCGACTCTGTTGTTGAGGTTTCGGTTTCAGTTGTGCTGACCTGTTCTTCTTCAATTAAGTGGGAGAAGTCTGCAAAATTTTGATTATAAATACAAATATCTAATATTGTTATAATGCAATGTATCACCTGTGCTGTCAATCGGACTGCATTCCAATGCGCTGGAAGTTTCCAGAACACTCGCCATAGCATTGAAATACTCCCAAGTTGAGGAAGTGCCACCTGATGCTCCCACATTCGCACGTTCAGCTCTATAAATATATATTTTAATAATTATATAAATATGTTTTTAAACTGACCTGTACTTCTTCATGAGGTTTTCTAATTTATTTTTTATCTCTAAATGAGACGGTCCAAACTCTTTCATTTGTTCCGCCATTTCTTTGTAAATGTGCGAGTTTTTGCGTGCCCCACGAAATCCATCAATGTTTTCCGGCCATAACTCAATTAAAGTGTGTGTGGCAACAGTTGACCACACAAATCTCCGATCAGAACCTTTAATTTGGTTGAAATGAGTTCAAATGTATAGCATAGTAAAAAACCCTTAACTTACCATTTTTTTGAGACATTTTTGCCAAATTTTGATTTTTTTTAATTTCATTTATCTAGTGGTGATAGTTCGAAAATATACCCGATTATATACTTAAATGGGCAGCACTTTTGAGTAAACCGAATGTATATCGAGTACAAGCAACTGCATCCAAACTTAACTCAACTTTTTGTCACCACTACTTTTTGTATGGGAAAAAAGCTGCTTGTTGCCCTTAACGCACTAACTCAAATAAGCAGTGCCAGTGTAAACGCCGTATTAAAGAGTAAACTCCAAAAAAAAAAACCTCTGTAAGATGTCGATTCAACTTCCCACGTCAAGAATATGACGAGACCCGAATAGTGACACTTTCTTCGGATAAAGAGGATGCTTGGGTAAATAATTTCCACCCACAGTTATTGAGACTGTGGACAGGTAACATGGATATTCAGCCATGCGGATCCAACGAAGCGATAGCGTACTATATTGCAAAGTACTTATCAAAAGCGGAACCTGAAGGAGTAGAATCTGGAATTGCGCAAGCAATACAACAAGTTCAACGCGAAGAGTCTGATATTTCACGCAAGTTGTTTAGAATATGTATGAAGATTCTTCATGAACGACAAGTATCAGCTGCAGAATGTGTATATCGACTGTGTCATATCCCATTGTGGGACAGATCGCGAGCTTGTATTTTCCTGAACACAAGAAAGCCAGAACAGCGTTACAGAGTATTGCAATTCGACAAAAGCGGGCATTTAACTGGATATTATAATAATATCTTTGAAAGATATGAAAAACGTCCGTTTCAACATCCTGTCTACAATATTGCGGACATGAGCCTTACAAATTTTTCAATGTTGTTTGAACATTTCTATCCGAAAAAGGTAAGTGAAACCGAGGAAAGTATTGATCATGATGCCTATGCAGAACAACCAAATATACGTCGTACTTTTATCATGCTGTCAGATGGGAGCAAAATGGTTGTAAGGAGTGTTCCTGCAGTTTTCAGGGCTCCATACTTTATAGCAACATCGGATCCAGAAAACTTTTTATACAGCTTACTGGTTCAATATATGCCTTATCGTTCGGAAATAGAATTACTTCAAGGTTTCGATAATGCAAAGGAGGCTTTCTTAGCTCGAGAGAATTGCATCATGGAAACGAGTAGACACATGCGAAAACATCGAGATCGGGACCAACAGCTTGAAAATGCATTCATCCAGGTACATGCCTTTGAAATATTAGAACAGCCAGAGATTATAAATCCAGAAGCTGAAGAAGAAGAGTTACCAGAAACCGAAATGACCAATGATCAATTTCAGAGAGCACAACAGGCAATGAATATTGATCAAAGGCAACTGTTCATTGTTATTACTGAGAGTATTAAGAATCAACTTAATGGAGACAGTGAACGAGATAAAATTTTTGTAACTGGTGGAGCAGGCACCGGAAAAACTTTCCTCTTTAATCTGTAAAAAAATCAAGTAAACCGATGTTATGGAAAATCGGTGGTGAAAGTTGGTGCTCTTACTGGAGTTGCAGCACGGTTGATTGGTGGGTCTACGCTACACCGTCTACTAAAACTACCAGACAAAAAGATGGAGTTTTTGTTAGCATGCCACTTCTTACTGGTATCTATTTAAAAGTTATGCGTCAATTATGGCAAAACGTTGAATTTCTGTTCATTGACGAAATTTCTGTGGTACCTTATGAGATGCTTTGCATGATCGACTCCCGTCTGCGGCAGCTGAAAAGCCCCAACTCTTGTTTTGGAGGCATAAATGTTTTGCTCTTTGGTGATCTAATGCAGTTACCACCTGTTCGAGGACATCAAGTTTTCCAGCAACCAGAACATATGAAGCCCGCTACATATTTTTGGCGGCAGTTCCGTCTGTTGGAGCTCAAACAAAACATGCGCCAACAAGGAGATACGACATTTATAGATGTGCTTAACGCGCTAAGAGTTGGAGTATTGACGTCTTAACATCTTGAAATTCTTCTTGGAAAAGTCTCAACCGATACTTCTTATGAGTTTTCGATTGAGAAAGCATTAAGGATCTATCCAACGAATAACCAAGTTGCTAGACATAACGAAAAGTTTCTCCAGAGTTTTGAGGATAAAGGGACCGTTATTTATACAATAAAAGCACACGACCAACTCATTGATTCTACTCGAAATTTAGGTAATATAATAAGGTTCTGTGATACCAAATGATATCAATAAAACAGGAGGTCTTCCTAAAGAATTGAATATATTCGTAGGAGCTAAAGGGATGTTAAGGTCAAACATTGACGTGTCAAAAGGTTTAGTAAACGGTAATATGGGTATCATAACAGAAATTATCTGGCCAAATTTTCGCAGGGACCAAGTATATGCTGAAGACATTCCGTCAGTCCGTATCGATTTCGGTTCAGATGGTGTACACGCAATTAAACCAATATCGATACAGTTTCCTGCAAAATACAGCTATGGAACTGCTGAGAGACGAATGTTGCCGCTAATCCTGAGTTGGGCGTCGAGTGTCCATAATATGCAAGGTTGTACAGTTGATCATGCATTCATTTATTTATGGTCACAACTGTTGGCTGCTGGACTAGCTTATGTAGCACTTTGTTGTGTAAAATCCTTGGACGGTATTCGAATTGAAGAACTTGATTGCTCAAAACTAACAGGAAAAACCCCATGTAACAAAAAAGCATTAGATGAAATGATTCGATTACGAAATACATAATAAAGACGGTTTTATAGCAAATCGAAACTTAAAAGTTTCTCTCGTATGTTTGTTTGTTTGTAAATAACTCTCAGAGAAGCAAAAATTAATATAAAGCATACATGAAGCGGCTTTTGAAGAACATCATACTAAAAAGTAAAAAATAAATATAGTTTGAAAAAACTAAAAAATACGCTTTTTAAAAATATTGAACTAAAAACTCAAAAAATAATTTCTAATGTTAGCTTAAAACATCGAAAAAATCTTGAATTATTGTCAAAAAAGCGTAGGCGCTTTGTGATACATTTTTCGTGTATCGAGCGCCAGACGCTTTTTCACAATAATTCAAGAATTTTTCGATGTTTTAAGCTTACATTAGAAATTATTTTTTAAGTTTTTAGTTCAATGATTTTAAAAAGCGTATTTTTTAGTTTTTATACTCGATACCGAAGGTAAAGAGTATATTGGGTTTGTGCAATGTCCGTCATGGTGTCTGTCCGTCTGTCCGTCCGTATGTTCGCGACTTTTTTCCACACCCTTCAAGTTAGAGACTTCAAACTTTGCAATTCCCTTTATCTATGGCATAGTAAATTAAAGTGTCAAGATTGGAGTTCTACGATAACTAGGGGGCTGGCAAATCGATAAACTCGATAACGCAAAATCGATAGATCCAGCTATTTCGCAAGCCCTTACAGCTTGAACTACCAAATTTGGGGAGAAAATAGCTATTTACAATTCCCAAAAAACTGCATCAAAAATTTTGAAGCCACGCCCACCCATTCCGCCCCCAGCCCCCCGCAATTTAACACTAAAAATGCCCATATCTTCTACAGTTTTTGAGCTAGAGCCATCAAATTTGGTGCCAAGATAGGTGTTGACGATCCCCAATCAAATTCATAAAAACTTTGGATGCCACGGCCATCTATTCTGCCCTATCCGCCCTCAACCACCCCAACGCTTCGCTAAAATCGTTAGTGCGTGTATCTTCCATTGTGTTTGAGCTAGAGTCACAAAATTTGGTAGGTAGACAGCTGGTAACGACCCCCCAAAAACTGTATCAAAGTTTTGGAGCCCTACCCTACCATTCCGCCCCCAGCCGCCCCGCAGTCTAAAAACAGAAATGCTTATTTCTTTTACAGTTTTTGACTTAGAGCCACCAAATTTTGTGCCAAAATAGGTGATTATAGCCCCAAAATAAATGCATAAATACTTTAGATGCCACGCCAATCTATACTGCCCAAGCTGCCCCAAACCGCCCCAATGCTTTACTAAAAACGGGAATGCGTGTATTTTCCAATGCGTTAAAGCTAGAGTCACCAAATTTGGTATGAGGATAGCAATTAACATCATAAACAGATCTGCAGCAAAACTTTGGACGCCACGCCCCCCCATACCAGCCCCCAGCACCTAGCCCCCTTTCTACCATATTCTACTAACTTTGAGCTAGAGTCACCAAATTCGGTTTGAGGATAGCTATTGACATCATAAATAGATCTGCAGCAAAAGTTTGCATGCCACGCCTCCCCTTACCAACCCCAGCCCCCCTTCCACAAATCTTACTATTTTTGAACTAGAGTCACCAAATTTGGTATGAGGATACCAATTGATATCATACACAGATCTTCAGCTAAAATTTTGATGATTTATTGTGATTATCTTGGAAACGAACACGCTGCATTCGTTTGCATGTACTCAACTGGCAGAAATAGATACCCGTGCCTATAGATGTTAACACTTCAAAAAAATCTAATGAGTGTTAAAACTCACGAGCGATGTGTTAACAACTGTTTGTACCTGTTTGATTGCTATATATTAGCATAAAAAAGAAAAGAATAGTTTATTGAATTAAATTATTTTTGCAATAAATAAGATTCTTGGATATGAACGATAGCTTGCCTGCTTTACGTATTCTATGACCTTTTGATACCTGTCCTACTCCACAAAACACATACACTAGCAACTGATATGCACCTAGCCAACCAAGTATCTTAAGCTAAAAACTAGGCTTCTGCAAACACTTGTCCACAAAACTATTTTTCTTCCCCCATTATTGCGCTTGAGTAAGAAAACAAGATTTTGTCGTCCAAGGCAGTCAAACATCAGTTTTGCTATTGCTGATCATACATACTCTTCCCAATTTTTACCCTATGACACTTTCTAACAATCCTTGCCATACAGTTATGCAAAGATGTACACAAATTACGAAAGTGTATTCAGTATTGCATTGGTACATAAGTAATTTTAAGCGCGCGTTTGCCGCTGACACAGAAAAAGGAAAAATATCAAAAATAACAAAAACCTCGATAAGCAGGCACAGCAAGAAATATGTGTATGTTTCAAACGCACTTGCATACAATATATATATATATATATATATATATATTGTTTATGCTAGAATATAAACAATAAACAATGCTAGAATATAAACAAACATGTAGAATTGAAATTATATCTAAGAATCTCAAGTTTTGCTATTCAATTGTACGAAGTTCATACTAAGTTTATACTACCCTTCCAATGGACTGTATCAAGCAGATTGGGACAATACTCAAAAATTTGTATTATACAGTTATTCTCTGCCGCTACACCAATACAATCATACTCAGATGAATATGTATATGAAATTTTTCAGTCGGTTCACGACAGCATGTATTCAACTGGCAGAAATAGATACCCGTGCCTTTATATGTTAACACATCAAAAAAACACCAAATCACAAAAAAACAATTAAGAATATCTAGTCGTTTAGGCTCGACGTATATTTGAATAAATCTTTATACCCTTTTACACATTTCATTGGTTTAGAGTATGAAAACGGTAAAATTCAACTGGCAGCCTTTCCATTATTTGTTCTAAATTTGGTGGTAGCCAGGCGCACAAGCACTTTTCGCGGGCAACTAGGGTACAAAAATACATTACCAACAATAACAACGTGTTGCCTTGCACATTGTAATATTCTTCTATCTAATTTTTATGAAGTGTGAAGTGTGAGGCTCACCGCTTCGAAAAATAACGGAGTTTATTTTTGAGTGTGTCTTTTTCCACCGCATATTTTTTTGCAGTTTCTGCACCACACTCAATGCGGTGATTACACACCGAAACCGCATTTTAAGCGGTTTTAGTACCACCGCCACCGAATTTTTAACGAGTACAATAGTAGTGCTGAAATCAGGCACCGCTGCAGGTCTCTGGTGTGTACGCGTGTGTATTCTTGTTGTTTTCACAAAATTTTAAATCGGCAATTTTAGACTTTTGTCTTAATCTGCTTGATGCAGTCCAAATTGGAAGGGTAGTATAAACTTAATATGGACTTTGTCCATTTGAAAGCAAAATTTGAGATTCCTTAATATTATTACTGTTTTCTGTGTTTGTTTATATATTTATAATAAGTTAAAGCGTTCACAATCCGCAAAACAAGTTGCATATAATTTTGTATTCATTCA
>JAWNNU010000780.1:0-29438 GCA_035044585.1 Scaptomyza polygonia | reverse complement strand
GGTATTCAGCCCTATCACGAATAACAGGCGAAATATTTTTTCACGGGGAATTTGATTTCACGTGAACAAGATTTCACTTCGAAAAATTTCGATAATAGTTGACAGTTGAATTTCAAGAACAGCTGATTGTTTGTTAACATTTTTTCATTTTGCTGAACATACGTGAACATAAGTTGGCATAATTGTTCGATTGTTCGAGTTAAAAGGAAAAAAATATGTTGAGCCTGACATTAAGAAGGCAGTTGTTGGAAGAAGATTCCCGTGAGAGCGAGCGATTAATGCGGCGAAATATACGGGACAATTCAAATCCTTTGGATATGCCGGAGACTTTGTGACTACATGAATGTGCATAATGTGTATTTTTAATTTTAAAGTATGTATTCATTTCAGGTTTGTACAGCATTTAAGAGTGAATAAAGCCACTTTTATCTATTTACTGGATGAGCTCACATCATCGACTCCCAGAGCACAAAAATCTTTCGCAGCTCCTCCAATCGTAAAACTTGCTGCTTGTTTGCGCTTCTTTGCAGAAGGCGCTTACCAGAAAAGTGTTTCTATAAAAACTAGTTTAATTTATATTAAACAAATTACTTACATTTTCAATTCCGCCAACTCAAAACAGGTGAACGAGTATAAGGGAAAAGTGAATTCATTTCGCCTTTGAATTTCATTCAGAATAGGGCGAAATGGTTTCGAACTAGGGAACTATCAGCTGTTAGATATTCGTGATCACGTGAAGGCGAAAAGTGAAATTATTTCACGTGAAATTTCATTCGTGATAATCACCCCTTATTTCATAAAACGTGAAGGAATCTTCATTTTCATCTTAGAACGTAGAATAAAAGTTATAAACAAATGTTTTCTGGCTACGAACTTTTTAGCAAGCCGCCAAAAACAAACCTAACAAGTAAGAAGGCTCTAGTCGGGAGAGCCCAACTAGAAGATACGCTGGGCCCAACTAGAAGTAAATATATTACTCCTTGCGCCCTAAAAGTATGCTTCAAATAATGACCAATTTAAACAAAACTTTTTTTTTTGGGGTTCAGTTTGATTTTATTTAAGATCTGCCCGTGTGGGCAATAATTAAATTATATGGTTTGAAACTTGGCAGTGATTAAGTTTAAGTTAAGGAATCATTGGGGGAATTAGGAGCTAGTGTGGGGGGAGGATCAGACGTCAACCAGGTGTGGGAGGTCAAGCGGGTGGGTCCTCTGGAGTCTTCTGGTGGTAAGACTATTGTCAAGGAGTGAAAGAGCTAGATTGCTGGGGTGATTGTGTAGTCTGACAATGTAGCTGACACTTAACTTTGAGATGACCTCCTTGACCATTGGCATGCGTAGTTGGCCGTGAATAGTGGCGTTGTCATGGTACACGTGGGCACCTGATATAACTCGGAGTGCTTTGTTCTGAAACCGCTGGATCAACATCCGATTGCTCATGCTCGCGGTCCCCCACAGCTGGATGCCATAAGACCAGATGGGCCTGAGAATGGCCTTGTAAACTTGTAACTTAACACTAAGTTTCATTTTTGACTGCCTACCGATAAGCCAGTAGAGTTGTTTCATCCTACTGTCAGCCTGCTTACGTTTGCGAGCGAGGTGCGTACGCCAAGTGAGCCTCCTATCCAGAGTGATACCGAGGTATTTTGGAGTTGCCTCCTCAGGAATCACTGATCCGTCTAAAAAGACAGGCGGACAATTACCCAGGCGTAGAGCGAAAGTGGTTTGTGTTGATTTGTCCTGGTTGACGGCAATGTTCCACCTTTTCAGCCAATCGTCTAGCAGATTTAACTGCTGTTGTACCAAATCGGAGGCATGTTGGGGAATAGAAGCGGTGGAAAGGAAGGCGGTGTCATCAGCGTATGTGGCGACGGTCAGGTTGGCGTTACGGTAGACGGGCATGTCGGCTGTGTACAAGGTATATAAAATAGGACCAAGTACACTGCCTTGAGGCACTCCAGCTCTGATAGTCCTAATCGAGGACGTTGCTTCACCACATCTGACATAAAAAAGTCGATTCATGATGTAAGACTCCAAGAAGTTGAAGAAGGGCGTAGGCAGATTGGCTTTAATTTTGTGTAGCAGGCCAGGATGCCAGACCCTGTCAAACGCTTGCTTGATGTCGAGCATAACCGCGCAGCAATACTTCTTGTTTTCAAAAGCATGCAGAATTCTCTCGACAAGTCTATGGCATTGTTCGGGGGTCCCATGCGAGCGCCTGAAGCCAAACTGGTGATCGGGGATCAAACCAGCCTCGTCAATAACTGGCAACATTCTGCGCAGAAACACTCGTTCAAGCAATTTGGAAAGAATTGCCAGTAAACTAATTGGACGATAGGAGGCGAGGTTTGCTTCAGGCTTGCCTGGCTTGGGTATCAGAATCACTTCCGCACATTTCCATTGCGCAGGGAAGTGCCCAATTTCCATACATCGATTGAATGTTCTGCATAACAGCTGAGTGCAGGAAGGTGGGAGCATTTTAAGCGCCAAGGCGTCGATACCATCAAAGCCAGGTGACTTGCTGCATTTGAGCGAGGCGATGTCTTGCTCAATTTCCGCATAAAAAGCTGGAGGGATTGACGAGTCGCAGGGCCTTGGGGATTCAAGAAATCTCCTAGTGACCTCGGTGTCCTCAGCTGAGCATCTCTCGAAGGGCGAGAAGGCGTTATAGAGGTGGTCCGCAAAAGCCTCGGCACGTTCGCTGTTGGACCGGCACCATTCACCGCTTGCATTTTTAACTGGCACAGCTCTCTTGACAGGCCTACTAATATGCCGCGTAACTTGCCAGAGATTGTGCTGAGGGTCACCAGGCTCAACGTTCTCCAGAAATTCGTCAAGCGCGCTTCTTCTTAGGAGCAGCAACAGCTCTTTAAGTTGTTTGGATGCTCTGTTAAGCCGGTTTTTATCAAAGGGGCTGCGTGACGCAAACCAAATACGCCTGAGACGTCTCTTTTCAGTGACCAGGGCAGCAACATCCGGGGTCCAAAGGTGCAAGTCTCTAGATGGAGTAGGTGTCTGGGTGCTTCTACGCCGAGCAGTTGCGAATGCAGCAGCATTATGCATTTCCTGCGTAAGATGCTCAAGTGTGGAGTCAATGTCCTCAGGGGATATGAGCGCGGCGTTTGGGTTGATTTTGTGTAGCAGCCAGGATTTGTACATCGCAGGGTCCGTGTTACTCTGCGTAAGCCTTCTGCGAGCAGATTTCCTCTCCACGGGGGTGTTCAGGAGCAAAGAAATAGCGCTGTGGTCAGAGAGGAGGTCCGAGTTGGCAATGCAGACAATTTTGCGGGGGCTTATTCCCTTAGATATGGCAATATCCAGGATGTCAGGGTTCCTGAGTGGATCAGTTGGCCAGTAGGTGGGTTCGCCCGAGGAGTGGCAAGTTAGACCTTTGCGCTGTACGCATTTAAGCAACTCTTTCCCTTTGGAGTTGTTGCATCTGGAGCCCCACCAGGAGTGCTTTGCGTTGAAATCACCGCCGATGATGAACTTGGCTCCGAGGCCATCCAGGATTTGGCCGAAATCGTCATCTTTGACGTTGTGTCTGGGAGGGACATACGCTGCAGCAATTGTGAGGTCTCCTAGAGTGCTGATCAATCTAATCTGCGCACATTGCACCCAGTCTTCTTGTAAGCCAGACAGCTCAACATACTTGATGCCGCTTTTTACAAGAATAGCTGCACCGCCATGAGCCCTACCGTTGGGATGGTTGACTAAGATTAAATCATATCCATTGAGACAAAAATACGATCTATCGGTAAAGTGTGTTTCGGACAGGAGGAGGATATCGATTTGGTTGGTCTTGACAAAGTGCTCGACCTCTGGCCTGCTTTTGCACAGGCCGTTCGCGTTCCATATAGTGATATGAAGCTTTACTTGCATAGCTTGCTGACAAGCGTGGCGAACATTTGAGTCATCTGGCCGAACATCTTCTCCATGAACCTTTCCATCATGTTTTCCATGCGAGTCATCATGGCTTCAACTCGCGGTCCCCCATGCTCGCGGTCCCCCACAGCTGGATGCCATAAGACCAGATGGGCCTGAGAATGGCCTTGTAAACTTGTAACTTAACACTAAGTTTCATTTTTGACTGCCTACCGATAAGCCAGTAGAGTTGTTTCATCCTACTGTCAGCCTGCTTACGTTTGCGAGCGAGGTGCGTACGCCAAGTGAGCCTCCTATCCAGAGTGATACCGAGGTATTTTGGAGTTGCCTCCTCAGGAATCACTGATCCGTCTAAAAAGACAGGCGGACAATTACCCAGGCGTAGAGCGAAAGTGGTTTGTGTTGATTTGTCCTGGTTGACGGCAATGTTCCACCTTTTCAGCCAATCGTCTAGCAGATTTAACTGCTGTTGTACCAAATCGGAGGCATGTTGGGGAATAGAAGCGGTGGAAAGGAAGGCGGTGTCATCAGCGTATGTGGCGACGGTCAGGTTGGCGTTACGGTAGACGGGCATGTCGGCTGTGTACAAGGTATATAAAATAGGACCAAGTACACTGCCTTGAGGCACTCCAGCTCTGATAGTCCTAATCGAGGACGTTGCTTCACCACATCTGACATAAAAAAGTCGATTCATGATGTAAGACTCCAAGAAGTTGAAGAAGGGCGTAGGCAGATTGGCTTTAATTTTGTGTAGCAGGCCAGGATGCCAGACCCTGTCAAACGCTTGCTTGATGTCGAGCATAACCGCGCAGCAATACTTCTTGTTTTCAAAAGCATGCAGAATTCTCTCGACAAGTCTATGGCATTGTTCGGGGGTCCCATGCGAGCGCCTGAAGCCAAACTGGTGATCGGGGATCAAACCAGCCTCGTCAATAACTGGCAACATTCTGCGCAGAAACACTCGTTCAAGCAATTTGGAAAGAATTGCCAGTAAACTAATTGGACGATAGGAGGCGAGGTTTGCTTCAGGCTTGCCTGGCTTGGGTATCAGAATCACTTCCGCACATTTCCATTGCGCAGGGAAGTGCCCAATTTCCATACATCGATTGAATGTTCTGCATAACAGCTGAGTGCAGGAAGGTGGGAGCATTTTAAGCGCCAAGGCGTCGATACCATCAAAGCCAGGTGACTTGCTGCATTTGAGCGAGGCGATGTCTTGCTCAATTTCCGCATAAAAAGCTGGAGGGATTGACGAGTCGCAGGGCCTTGGGGATTCAAGAAATCTCCTAGTGACCTCGGTGTCCTCAGCTGAGCATCTCTCGAAGGGCGAGAAGGCGTTATAGAGGTGGTCCGCAAAAGCCTCGGCACGTTCGCTGTTGGACCGGCACCATTCACCGCTTGCATTTTTAACTGGCACAGCTCTCTTGACAGGCCTACTAATATGCCGCGTAACTTGCCAGAGATTGTGCTGAGGGTCACCAGGCTCAACGTTCTCCAGAAATTCGTCAAGCGCGCTTCTTCTTAGGAGCAGCAACAGCTCTTTAAGTTGTTTGGATGCTCTGTTAAGCCGGTTTTTATCAAAGGGGCTGCGTGACGCAAACCAAATACGCCTGAGACGTCTCTTTTCAGTGACCAGGGCAGCAACATCCGGGGTCCAAAGGTGCAAGTCTCTAGATGGAGTAGGTGTCTGGGTGCTTCTACGCCGAGCAGTTGCGAATGCAGCAGCATTATGCATTTCCTGCGTAAGATGCTCAAGTGTGGAGTCAATGTCCTCAGGGGATATGAGCGCGGCGTTTGGGTTGATTTTGTGTAGCAGCCAGGATTTGTACATCGCAGGGTCCGTGTTACTCTGCGTAAGCCTTCTGCGAGCAGATTTCCTCTCCACGGGGGTGTTCAGGAGCAAAGAAATAGCGCTGTGGTCAGAGAGGAGGTCCGAGTTGGCAATGCAGACAATTTTGCGGGGGCTTATTCCCTTAGATATGGCAATATCCAGGATGTCAGGGTTCCTGAGTGGATCAGTTGGCCAGTAGGTGGGTTCGCCCGAGGAGTGGCAAGTTAGACCTTTGCGCTGTACGCATTTAAGCAACTCTTTCCCTTTGGAGTTGTTGCATCTGGAGCCCCACCAGGAGTGCTTTGCGTTGAAATCACCGCCGATGATGAACTTGGCTCCGAGGCCATCCAGGATTTGGCCGAAATCGTCATCTTTGACGTTGTGTCTGGGAGGGACATACGCTGCAGCAATTGTGAGGTCTCCTAGAGTGCTGATCAATCTAATCTGCGCACATTGCACCCAGTCTTCTTGTAAGCCAGACAGCTCAACATACTTGATGCCGCTTTTTACAAGAATAGCTGCACCGCCATGAGCCCTACCGTTGGGATGGTTGACTAAGATTAAATCATATCCATTGAGACAAAAATACGATCTATCGGTAAAGTGTGTTTCGGACAGGAGGAGGATATCGATTTGGTTGGTCTTGACAAAGTGCTCGACCTCTGGCCTGCTTTTGCACAGGCCGTTCGCGTTCCATATAGTGATATGAAGCTTTACTTGCATAGCTTGCTGACAAGCGTGGCGAACATTTGAGTCATCTGGCCGAACATCTTCTCCATGAACCTTTCCATCATGTTTTCCATGCGAGTCATCATGGCTTCAATTTGGTTGCCAGGTTGCATGGGAGCAGGATCGGGGGCCTGGTTCTGAGCGCTAAAACCACCTTTGACCATTGAGGCGTAGCTAAAGGTTGGGTCAACAGAGGGAAAAGTGGCTGTTGGCGGTGGTCTCTTCTTCAAATCATCAGGTTGGTTGCGTAATCAATGTCATTAGACTGTGTGCCCCACGCCCATGCGTTTCTATCGCATAAGTTTGTTGTTTTTATCGCTTTATTGCTTTTGGTTAATATTACACATCGATTTAATGATGAGCGAATCGAAATTTAATCGAGCTAAAGTTGGGTCAATAAAACTAAATAAAATGATCCTTTCACCCGCCAATGGCAACTTTTAATTAGTTATTAGGAATGTTGGCAATCGGCAAATACATATAGTTTATATATATTAGGCTTTGCAGCTATAACTGCAATTCCATTGCTTTCAATTTCATTTTCAGCTGCAGTTTCTGCAAAGTTTCTAAAAGTTTTCGCTTTTCGCTTTATGGAATTTATCAACGAAAAGTCACATGATGTGGAATATTGGAAATTGCTTGGTTGCCTGGAGCGGTTTATGCTGTAAATTTGAGGCTATTTCATTATTAAATTCCAAAAGTGCTGCCGCAGAGAAGCAGAAAAAGAGAGAGAGAGAGGGAGAGGGGGAGTAACGGGTAAGTGACATTTGGCTTTGGCTCGTTGACTTTTCTGTTCAGTTAAAACGAAAAGCGAAGAACCCAAAAATAACAAACAAAATGAAAAGCTCGGGGCAAATTACTTGAAACCAATCAGCGTAAAAATCGTTTTTGACCGTCGAACACTAGCAAACAGTATCAAGGACACACACACACACACACAGCTTATGCACCTTGTGCACATGGGTTTTTTTTCTTTCTGTTTTCTGCTTTCTTGTAAATTGAGTCGTACTTTTGCGCTATGTCCCAGGTCACGCTTCAGGCATTTTTGATTCGAAAGACTCAAATTACGTTTTGTCCAAATTGTTCTTTGTTCTTAACGCTCTCAGCATTTTGATAGAAAAGTCAACAAATCAAAATGAAAACATTTTTGATGGATAAAGTGCCAAAATATATTCCTAAAATATTTATTTTATAATAAATTGTTCTTACATTAAAAGCCACTAGAATATGGGTCAAAAAAAGCAAATGTTTCTTATCCATAAGCTCAAAAGAGTTTTCAAAATATTGATATCAAATTTTTCCGATTTATGCTCATTATTTTTAGCGAAAAAACGTAATGTTTTAGCTATTTCGTTCAAGGACCCTATTTTTTGTTTTTTTTTTCTTGGCCATCAACAACATTTCGTTGTGATTTTGTTATGTGCTTTGCAGCAATTTGGGCTCCATACCACGTGGCGTATGCGTAATTTGATTTATAGGCGCCAAAGCACGTTGCAAACGTTGATAGCTGATTCGCTGTTGCCACCCCAACACCACATCAAAGACCCTAAAAATAGCATGCCACACGACACACAATGTAAACAAAAATCCGCGAGACAGAGAGAGAAAGACAGGAAGAAAATTAAAGAGAGAGAGAGACGCAGAGGCAGCAGTAGCAACAGCAGCAGCAGCGGCAGCAGCAACAGTGTGACGCGAACTGTGACAGCAGCCAAATGAGGAAAATGCTGTAATGCTATACACCATGTTCCCGTTTCTATGTGTGTGTGTGTGTGTGTGTGTTGAATGGTTATAAAAGTGCGCCTGCGCCGCCAACGACGATGACTGTAACCAGTATTATTTTTTAAGAAATGCTGCTGCTGCTGCTTTAACAGCAGACGGGTTTTTTGGTCACATGCGAGTTCAGTTTTGTGTTTGATGTTTCAGTTTAGTTTTGGCAGCGAGCGCAGTTTGACGTTGCAGTCAATGTTTAAAGATTTTCGTAACGGCAGGCGAAGCGAAACGTGCTACTGACTGTGCTGTGTGAGTGTGTAAGTGTGTGTTTTAGATGAAAGTGAAATAACATAACAGGCAACAAAAAAAAAAAAAAGTTATTTATGAAAAAATAATAATAGAAAAAATGGTGTTTGCTGTTTGTGTATGAGCGCGCGCGCTTGTTTAAAAATCAATGAGCAGCGAAAGTGAAAGCAGAGAAAGCACAAAACATATACAACGTACAATAAAATACACAATACAAATATATAACAGATACAGATACAGATACAGCGCACAGCTGCTCAAAATACGCACGCAACCAAAGCCAAAGTGCGCTAGAGAGAGAAAGAGCTAGAGAAAGAGAAAGAGAGAGAGAGAGAGAGAGAGAGAGCTAGGCAAGAGCTAAGAATCTTTGACGTCATGAAACTTTCGAATGTGTGTTGAATATGTATAAAATTAGTTAAAAACTAATTAACAAGCAGCAACAAAACAAAAACAAGGCAAACACAAAAAAAAGTGTTGCATAAGCTGCAGGCGCGTGAAGAGAGTGAGAGAAAGAGCTTAAGAGCTGCTACTTGTGTCTTACACATACATATATAGAACATTGCAAAAGGCGGAAAAAGCAAACTACTCTCGCTGAATGATGTCCTTGAACGTTATGCATATTAAATGTACGGCTGTGTGTGTGTGTGTGTGCTGCTGTATAAGCTAGACAAGTTGACTGTGGTTATGTTTGCCACACAGTCTGTCATCCATTTACTACTCCAGTTTTTTTTTTTATTTATACGGCAGCCCTCAATTGGCATTGGCACATTTTGTGCTGTTTGTGTGTTTATCTTTTTTTTTTTGCTTGCTTGCATCAACAAGGAATTCACGTGACGCCAACTTTGAGTGCGGCAAGCAGCCAGCAACAAAACTTAACTCAACATGCCATATGTGAAACAGAAAACTTGGGGCCACTGGTTTTCTAGGTCGGCTTGTGTATAGACATTTGTTCGGGGCGGGGAGAAGGGTGTTTGCTTTAAATTTGTGCCTTTTGAGGGTTTAAAGGTTGCAGGCACAAACGCAGAATTTTTGCAGCTTGCGGCTGGCAGGTTTTGGGCTCATCAGAATTGGGTTGCAGCACAACGAGTCCTTGAACTGCTTTCCACACACACACACACATATACACACATGCAGACGTCACGCACAAACACAAGCACAAGCTGCAGTGTCGAGTCACATGTTAAAATTCTCTTAACACATTTTTTTTTTTTTTTGGCTCGTTTCCAGCAGCTGCACAGGACACTTGGATTATTTATGGAATAGCCAAAGTACACTTAAATCAAAATCACTTAGGCAAAGCAAAAGATTAAAGATTTCACTTGCAAAACTAAATTTAACAACACTTTGAAGTGTAGTTAAGGCAACAAAACCCTTTTGGGCAGTGGTACAGGGTGCCATTAAGCAAATTGCCTCATTGAAAGAGAAAGGCTCACAAAATGTTTTAAATTATTGAAATGCGTAGACGCAGCTAACTGGGAAATGGTGCACGCTTAAAAACAAATACATAAATAAAACAAGTGGAAGAAGAAGCAGCAAGTCGAATGCCAATGCCATGGACGCCACCCGCCCCGCCCTCATCTTGCCCACTGCTAATGTAAACGCCTTGAGGGAGGCTCATAAATCTTGCTTAGCGCCTACAAAATTTCGTAACTGCTGCCGCTGCCCTTTTTTTAACTTTGACCCTGTCTCTCTCATTTCGCTTTGGTTTTTTTTGTTTTCATTTGCTTTATTTTGTTTTGTTTTCTAATATTTGCGGTTGATCGTAGCTCAGAGCTAACCCATTTTGCCAACTTCCTGCAAAAAAGGGTTGCCTTTTTCAGCCTTTTAATTCAAGCATATAGAAAACTTTACAAATATTTATGTTCAATATTTGTTTGAGAAGCTTAGAAAGCAATTTAAAACATAAAAAAAATATATATAATTTATGCGCATATTTATTTATTTTTAATCTCTTTTTGTATGGAAAAAAAAAAGTTAATTAATGAATGGCGGTCAACAAAAATTGAATCCTTAGCTTTAGCACAAGGTGAAAGCCAAATGGGAAGATTAAAAATGTTAATTTAAATTGTTTGTGGCATAAAAACTGAGGTGAGGCACGCAAATTCAATTAATTGTCATGACAAAGCGAGATTTTGTGAAAAGTGCGATTTTTTTTAAATTAAATACAGATTTCATACGTTAAGCTTGCAATTAAAAGTCGGATAAATGGACGAACAATAAAAAATATTCGGGATTAACACAAATGAATTCAATATTTTATAAACAACAAGTTTGTTTCTCAGCTCTACTTGAATTCTGCAATTGACATTATTTTTGAATAAAACTTAGCCAAAAATGAGTTTTCAAATCCAATAAATTCTTTCCCTCTCTCTAAATGCCAAATACACAAATAAATAAATAATTTACATTATTTCAAAATGAGAACAAGCCAAAAATAGCTGTGGCTCGACAACTCCAAAAATGTTTGTACGCTTTGCATAAACACATTAAAATGCTCAATGAACAGCACACAAAATTGAATTTTGCGGGTGTTTTTGCTGGTTTTTCGGGTAGCGGCTGTATGAACAAATAATTCAAATGTTTATGGCCAAACAAATAAATTAAATATTTAAGGGACAAATTGGCCCAAAATTTGCTGCTCTCTACGGCAAATAATAAATTATAATTAAACTGAATGTGTGTATCTGTATAAATTGATAGCAAATTAAATCCGCTTTTGCAGTGATAAATACGATTAAAAATTTAACAATAATATAACACAATATATATACATATATATCTATCGAGAGTGATAATCGCTTTGCGTGCTACAACAACTAATTTGAGGTGCGATTTGTACAGAATGTGCTGCTACTAGGCGTATACGTGATAAGCCACAACAACTACAACAACAAAGACGCACTCTGCATGGCAAAATGAGTAAGTAGTCGATTCTCTCTCTCTATCTCTGTCCTAATCCTAAATGCTTTTAAGTGCTTAATTGCAAGTTTGCCAGCAAATGCTCAGCTCAATTAAATCCTAATTCAATTAAATTATAAATCAATATTGCGTATACGCAATATTGTTATTACAATATTGGCTACACACACACACACACTTACACACAGTAGACAGACAACAACTTGAGCTCAATTGGCTTGGGCATGTTTTTATGGCCAAAAACTCGAAACTTCAAATATCATTTTAGTTCAATTTTCACAAAACAACAACAACAAAAACAAGGAGTGCAACTACAACTAAGCGCATTAGACTTAAATACTTGACAGGCAACAAGAAATTGAGAAGCAGCAGCAGCAAACACCAAGCAAAACAAACACATAAATGCCAAGAGTGCGTTGTACACTGAGAAAACAACGGTATAAACTTGAGATGCGCCCAAAAGCATTCTGCTTATTTAAGCTTCTTGCTAACTCTTCATGCAGATTCGAGCAAGGAATTATGTTTTGTTAGTTGGTTATTTGTATACAAATATTTTTCTCTCCGTATATTTCCTGCCATGGGTCATGAGGCACAACTCAAATATCTCTCGCCTTCGGAGCTCTTCACAAAAATTATTGTTGTTGGCCTGAAGCAGAGGTTTTGTGTGTCTGTCATGGCTGTCAGTTGGGGGCAACATGCAGAGGCTTTTCATTGATACGCTTGTCTGGGGCGCACAACATTGTTTATTGCATATCAATTAGACAAGAGCTTCGGACTACAAAATGGCCCCCGCAATTTGTGGTGTAACAGGGGTAACAGGACGACAACAATGAAGCTGTGTTCTGTGGAATGTAAAACGTGCGTGCAACGATTTTCGCAACGAAAAGAATTCTCAGGGTTGTGTTAGTTTTTTCAGTGTTCGTTCGTTCGTTCGTTGTCGCCTGTCTATACATAATTTCCATGCTAAATGAGTTCAAGTGGGGCCTTTGGGCATAGCCTGTGACCGACGCCCTTACTTTTTTAAGCTCGCAATTAAAAAAAAAAAACGCAGCTTGCGGTTGTCGGCCAAAGTTGGCTTTCAAACACGCCAACTTTTGTTCCAGTGACACACAAAAAACGCATCTGATAAAAAAAAGGTTAAGAAAACGCAGCAAGCGGCAAGTTGTAACTGTAGCGCATGCATTTTATGCTGCACAAAACCAATTTTATGCTGCTTGCGCTGGGCTTGTAATTAAATTAATGCCACGCTCTGACAAATTGCATTGGGCCAGAATCAAGCGCCCAAACAACAACAAAAGCGCAAGAAAAATGGAACAAAGTAGCAACAACAACAATTTATATGTGACAAAATATATACATATAAAAAAGCGAAAAGCGGCTTCCAAATCCCTGACCTGATTTAGCAGCTTCTCTTTAGCTTTCTTTATTTCCATACAAACTGGCAACTGCTATTCCTCTTCAGTTCTTGGTAGTTGTTGTTGTTGTTGCTGCATTGGCTTTTGCTTTCGTTTCCGTTTTTTTAGTTACCTTCCTGCTGTTTTCGCTTCCTGCTGCTGTTTACTTTTTTATGCAAAACTTTCCATTTTTTTATATATTTTTAAAAAATCTTCCACCGAAAAATACACAAAAACCGAAAAAAAAACAACACAACTTAAACTGTCGCCTGTCTGTCTAGGGCCAGCAAGAGCAAAGCAAAACAGCCATGTACTGCGCGTTTCTTCCCTCTGCCTTGAAAGCCTCACTTTTGCTTACACTTGCAAACAGCATTAGAACGTTTCAATGGTCGACAGCTCGACGTGGCTGGGAACGTGCCCAAGTTACACTGGCCTGAAAATGTCCCAGCCTCAAATCTATTTTTAAGAATTGTGGAGCATTGTGAAAGTCAACTGCAGCGTTGATTAAGGTCAAACCAAACTTAGGTAATACCCTAACCAAAAAAAAATGTACATTAAAGTTAAAAGCTCAAAATGTTAAAAATCTTTTGATAAAAATCCTGGCTAGACTTTTTAATTATCTAACTGAACTTTCGCGCCTGAACGGCCCACAAATCCTACTTCTCGTTGTAGGGTATAGAAAAAAACAAAACTAAGCAAAAATTTCATTCATGTTTTCATTTGGGTATTTTCCACTTCGTCGAGTGCAAGATCAGCCTCAATTTTTTTGTTGTTGTTGTTGTTGCTTGTTGAAGTTTCTTCCATAAACTTGCATTATGCACGGCCAAATAAAACTGCAGCCAAATGGCACGTACAACTGTCATTTGGCGGAAGCAGGGGGGTTAGAGGGGTAGAGGTGGCAGAAATTGTAGATTTGTGAACATTTTGTACGATTTACTATGACTTTGGTGCTTTTGGGGCTGCTTTTGTTTTATTTTCGATGGCTTTTCAGGGCATCGATTTTGTCGCTGGCAAATTTGTCTCTCTCTCTCTCTCTCTCTCTCTCTTGGGGCATAACATAGAAGTAGAAAAAAATGCAGGAGAACAGCGAACTGTGTCAATGAAATTGTTGTTGTCAACAGTTTTCTCTTCTTTGTTTTTGTTAAATTAAAGCTGGCAATCAAGATGAAAACTTTAAGGCTCTTAAGTTGTACAAATTGAAACGAGTCGCTTTTAATTAAAAGCAATAACAACAACAGACAGGAAAAACTAATTTCAAGGATTCTTCACTTGAAGCTTAACAAAAAAGAAGATAAAACTTGGCTTTGAAAAAACAAATATTTTTATTAAGTTTATTCAGCAGAGCAAGATATTAAGTTTGTGTGTCCTTTCTCGTCCTTCTTTAAGTTTTTGTTCACACACACTCACGCACACACACTCTCACGCATAGTATATGGCTGTATATGTAAATTTTATGAGTTGTGTTTCTCAATAGAATGCGATTGGAAATTTATACAAATGTCTTGGCATTATATTATTGTGCTTAAACCAACAGAGTCCTACCACTAAGTCCTTCGTCCTGGCAAGCCATAAACGCACATTCCATTCAATATAATTGTTGTGTTGTGTGTGTGTGTGTGTGTTACATATAAAAGATATGACAAGCGTAGGCAAATAACAACCAACAAAAACCACCCACCTCCCCCATGTATGTATATCCTGTGTGTAGGTCCTTCTTTCTTTACATATATGATATGTTCTCATTTATACATGTACCGTTCGCCGTACGTGAGGATTTCATTTCGATTGTTGTATTGTTGCAACAATGGGGCGGCGACTGGCTCTTAATGGGGCAACAATTCTTTGGCATTCTTTATACTTATATATATATATATATATACGCATTCTTATCCTTCGCAAACACACACAGAATCGTTGTTACTTGGCACGTTTGTAATAAGTTTGTAATAATCAGGCACACAGCTGCCTTTTGTTCAGCTTTCTTGGAAAGTTCTTTACTTAGCTGTTGGCTAGCTGCCTTCAGCTACAACATTATCCTGTGCTCCTTTTTGCAGCAGCTGTGCAACACCAGCAACACAAGCAACAACAACAATAAGCTCAAATAAACCAGTTTTACGTTCGTGGTGTGTGCATTTTATTTACTTAACGTTCTTTTGCATTTTCTTATTGCATTTTTATAGCCAAACGCAATTTACATTTTATTTATGGCTGCAACAACAACAAAAGCGGTAAAATTCCAATGAGTTGAAAACGTATCGAGCGGAAATTCCATAAGTTAAATGCAATAACTAAAAAAAAAATCTGCAATAATGAACAAAAAAAAAAATGTTGCACAATTTATAAGAAAATTGCTGAGAGTGAAGCAGCTGAAAAAAGCGAGAGCGAAAGGGGAGCGGGTGGTGGCAAACTCATGTCGCTTGTTGAACTCATTTCGGAGTCATAAAGTTGGTCACATTCAAATTAAAACTGAAACTCTTGCCCCGCGAGTGGCAACAGATGCTGCCACAGAACTCTTTGCCAGTTGCCAGTCTCGTCCTTGCTGTTCTTCTCTTCTTCGCCCAAAAGGAAGCAATTTAAACACGAGGCGCAGGTTTTTAATGAGCACGCAGCACACTTAGAGAAATATAAGGAACTTAAAGAACTAAGATCGCCGCGCATTGATCGATGGCAATGCTCCTCTAAAAATGCAAACTTTTTCTTTGTATTTAAAATAAAGTTTTTTTTTCATTTAGAACTTTTAACTTGGTTGACTTTTTTCAGTGCTTTAAGGTTGGCCAACTTTGGCCAAATTCTGTTGACACTTTGAGGATTCTTAAACTCGTTTATAGCCCGACAACGACAACTTAGCGCTGATCTCACGGGTTTAGTCAACCCACTTGAAAGTAACTTTGCATTCGTGTCAAATGCCTAGCCTAGCCTAAATGCATGTTTATATACATATGTGGCTATAATGGCCAATCCAAAATCGATTCGGGCCAAATCCATTGCACTTTTTTTTTCGCTACGCACACAAACACACACACACACACACACACTTATCTACACACATTAAGCAGACTCTCGAAATGCCTTCCTGCCGTTGCCTACTACTACTTTTTTTTAATGCAGGCTCAATAAGTGTGCATTGCTTGTGTGTTTTTTATGGCTACAATATTGCGTGTGTGTGTTTGTGTGTGTGTGTGTTAAATCTGTGTCAACTGCCATGCCCACAAGCCCCACAAGTCTGCCTGCCTCTTTACCAGTTGCATGTTGTTTTGTTGCATGTTTTTTTCCCCCATCCATTCGCTGACATTTTTACAATTTTTGTACAGTAATTCCTCAGCTTCTGCTGCCTTTTTACTTTGTGGCATGCCATGATTTAATTTGTTTGGGGGCAGTGCTTACCACACGACGCTACAACAACAAGCAATGCGATATCAGTTTGAAAAGCCAGCTGAATTAGGCCAAATGACTTACTTACACGAATTAATACTGCACTAAACCGATTACTTGATTATGTAGAAAATACATTTGGAAAGGTAAAATAGTTAAAAGTTCTCGGAAAGTGTTGAAAAAAGAAAAACATTAAAGTTTTGCTTTACTTTGAATACAACTTTAAATGTTTGCTTGAAACCAACATTAATAAAAAGAAAACAAACAAAAACTCATGAATAGCTTTGAGACGCGCCAAAATTGATGCTCAAACACGACTTTTGCGTTAAGAGTGCGAGTGGGAACAAAAGCATCCGAAAGCAGCTGTGGCGAAATGCAATATGGTAAAATGTAGAACCGCAATCAGCATAAACAAGTAAGAAGGCTCTTGTCGGGAGAGCCCAACTAGAAGATACCCTGAACCCAGTTGCAATAAATATTATAATCCTTGCGCCCTGAAAGTATGCTTCACATAATGATCAGTTTAAACAAAACAGACTTAACTTTAAGATATCTCCGGCGTTTCTTAACCGATTTCGACGAAATTTTATGAAAAGTTCTATCGTTACCCATTATTTCAACCCCCGTATTCGATATTTTTTTGTAATCAATTCCATGTTATTGATAATTTGAAACAAACTGGTTCTGCTTATGGTATAGGAAAACTTATATTGAAAACCTGAAGTCTCGAGCTCTTGTAGCCTCTGAGATCTGCGCGATCTTTACAGACGGACGGACAGACGGACATGGCTATATCGACTCGGCTGTTGATGCTGATCAAGAATATACTTTATGTGGTCGCAGATTCTTCCTTTTAGCCTGTTACATGCTTTTGCTCAAAATCTATATACCCTGTTTTACCCATTTTATGGGTATAGGGTATAAAAACGAGTAATAATGTGGAGCAACTGAAGGCGTGCTGCTTTTGGCGGCTTTAAGGCATGCCCCTCAGCACACACTCATACATAGACACCCCCACACACACACACACACACACACACACAGATCGAAAAATGTAAAGGTAAAGAATGCCATTTGCCATTTGAGCCAGGCGCAGTATAAAACAAAAGGCAGATGATATTTTGGCGAGGCAAAACGTGGCAAAGGCACTTGAAACGCATCGAATTGCATTGTGTTATATGTATATATATATATCTGAATATGTGTGTGATAAAGCACAAGGATGCTGCAACGTTTGTTGGTTGGCAAAAATATTTTCATTTTAAGCGCCACATGCCACATGCCGCCAGCAGCAGTGGAAAAAAAAAAATCTCATTAGACTCGCTTGGAGAAAATAACTCTTGGTTGCAATCAAGCCAGGCGCCAGCGCATATACGAAATTGCAAATTTATAATATCCGTTTTGAGATGTCAACAGACAGAGAGAGAGAGAGAGAAAGAAAAAGTAGTACACTTGGCAAAAAAATACCCTCGTACATAATGTTTCCATGTATAACACTTAACTTCAATTAGTTGTTGTTGCTTTTGTGCGAGTGTTTTGATGTGTTTTTGCAATTTATTTACGTACTTGAGATCATTTCAAATGAATACATTCGCCCCACCACCAAGTTTCAAGTTGAAGTTGAAGTTGAAGTTTAAATATGGCTGGCTGGGTTGTATAACAGTATTTTCATTCTATTAAAAAAGTTTGCCAAGTGACTGCAAAAGTGCAATGCCAAGCCCATTAGCACAACGCTATCTAGATGTGCATAAGTGTGTCTGTGTGTGTGTCTGTGTGTGTGTGTGTGTTTTAGTTCGTGTCTCGTAAGCAACTTCCTGTGTAGAGAGCAGCATTAGCAACACTTAAGGACACTTTTGTCGGGCAAAACTGAAACTGAAAATACTAGGAAGCAAGGCAAGCGAAACTCTTGCCAAGCCACCCGCACAACTTCCACCCCCCCCACCCCCCCTCCCGCGCTTTGGCACCCTGGCAAACCCGCAGCTAGAACTCAACATTAAGTTAATTTGCAACGTGTACAGCAAGCAAAAGCGAAGAATGAACAAGAATGTAGCAGAAGGCAAGAGGTGGAGAATGAGGAGTAGCTAGAATTCCTCTATTCTGTTCTCTCTCTCTCTCACTCATCGATGAGCTAATTTAACGCTGATTTACGATGATTGGCATTGCAGTCACGCCGAACAACCAGAAAACCAAGGATATCAACACGACAACTGGCTTTTGATTATGACATCACAATGAGTTTTGTCTAGTGCACGCGATGACCTTTAAAGTAACAAAATGAAGTGTTCAATATTCAATTCAACAGCTGTAATTGAGGGCGTGTTTCACCCCGAAGGGGTTTAGGATAAGGCATCAAAAAGTGGCTAGAGGACTTGTTAAAGGGTTGCTTTAACATAATCCCCATTTTGATGTGTTAACCTCAATGTTTGTAGTCCACTGAACTTGAGGTTTGATGCATATTCAAAATACTAGAATAATCGTAGCAACATAGGAACAAAACATTGAAATCTTTTTATCTGTACCTGTATTTGTACTTCGGTATCTAAAACTCTATACTCAGTTTGTAACTCGTTTTATATTTCATTTAAACCATTTCATTTCTGGTTGTAGACCTAGTCTTGGTTTCTGGTTGGCTCAACCAGTTGACGCCTCTTTTGAATCAACACGATTGCATTCAGCCACCGTAATGACCGCAATCACTTTTTGTTTGACTCGACACTAGACTCGCCAGCCCCCCCCTCCCCCCTTTTAATGCCATCCAATTCAACCCAGCACCAACTAGAGTGACAGCTGTTTGTTTGTTTTGCTGCAAGCTGTGCCAATTGGGAGCGAAACGTGTTGCCAAATTAGGACACGACAGTGGACAAAATGCAGCTGATGAAACACACAACGAGAACAACTGCAACTGCAACTGCAACTGCAGTATAAAACAGTGGCAAGTCCTTCGTGACGCGGAAGTGGCAAGTGCAACGCAAACGAACTAACCAAGAGCCACTTACTTACATTCATAAGCTGGCTAAAAGTGAGAAAAAGAAAGAAAGATCCTCCCACCCAGCACGGAATAGAGAAGAATAACCCTACTCGACACGCGCCTTTTGCTATTTGCTCAGTGGGAGAAATAAAAGAAGTCGGCAGCCCGCGAGGCAGAAGCCCATCCTTCCAACTTCCTTGCTTATCCAGCGACGATGACGACTTCTGCTGCTTCACACTTCCTGCTTGACAGGATGACTCCAGCAAGGCGAGTTTCCCATTTCTCCCTTTAACGCCTTATCAAGTGGCGTTTCTCATGCAACGGCGCCACTGTTTGGCACCACTACCACAACCACAAAGTTATCCCTAGAGCAGCGAGAGCCATTCATTGTCTTCATTTTGCCTTTCACACATGCTAAAGATGCCAGCAGACAAAAGACGATCCCAAGGGAACAAAGACAATGAGAATGAACAGCAGCAGCAACCAGTAAAAAGGGAAGACGTAGGTGCGGGTTTACACACACACACACAGCAAAGATATCCCTAACCATTAAGAAATATTAACTAACCAGAAAGTTTATAGAGTTGTGCTTATCTATATGTTCTCCCTTTTCCCTAGCCGTGCCACACCTTCAAATCGACAAGCCTGTCGTCAATTGGAATTGGTTCGATTTGCCTAATCCTCTTCATGTTTAATTTGCAAACGCGTAACTTTCATCATCTACCATTGCCATTCTCTTGGGCATTATCTAACGGGCAAAGTGCGCCTTTTGGCTTTTTATAAACCATTGTTCCCACAAGCCTCAAGCTGACCTGCTTTGGCTGTTGGTGAAAAAAAAAAACCCCACCGCCGACACCGCCACAGACCAACTAACCACTCGGATGTGCTTCACATGCTCCAGTTGCTGTTCTGCTGCTGCAGCTTCACCTCTCTCTCTCTGGGTACTTCAGCAACTTTTTTAGCATTAAATACGTGGCCAACTCTGTGACACGCCCTCTTTTGACCCCTCAATCCTCCTTATTCAGTTGAGTTTATGAAACATATTACATAGAGATTAAAGTTTTTTGTGAGTTTGTTGCTGCTGCTGCCTGCTTTACCTGGCTGCCTGCCCACAATGTCTGTCTCTGTGTGTGTGTGTGTGTGGCACTGTTGGGCATTGTTGTTGCGGCTATTGTGGTTGTTGCTGTTGCTGCTGCTGTTGGCAGCTCTGACATAGATATTATTGTCTTGGCTGCTCCCTGAATCGTGCGGTTCTTTTGCTGGACCTGTGGCCTGAATATGCATTTTTTCCTCAATTATTTTTCCATACCCTAACAAAAGGGTATACATATACAGTGCGCTTCTCAAGTGTGTTGATATATCCTTAATTTCATTAAGTAAATGGAAAAAGTTGTTTAGTTGTTTTTCTATACAAACTCCTTGAAGCGTATATAAATATTCGGTATGCTTAAATAAGCTTTTCAATTTTGCTTATGTTGAGTTTTAGTTTTTTTTTTGTGTTTCTAATTTAAGTGCAATGCATGTAGTTTTCATATTTACATATTTGCCATATTGTGTTTTGCTCTCCTTTTTTTTTTTTTTTTGCTGATATTTTTTGTTGTTGTTTGTTGTGGTTCTTGGCGCATTGTAATTATTTAAAGTGGTTTTTTTGCTGGCTGAGGTGGTTTTGTGGGTGCGCTGAAAAGCGTTAGAGCTGTGTGCAAATCCCCACAGGATATATAAAACAAGTAACAGTTAACGTAACTAATGTTCAAGAAGAAGCTATAAAGTCGAGTCAGATTAAACAGATTCAACTTGGGATTATAGCATGACATGATCTGCCAACAAACTAAAGAAAAGGTCAAGAGTTGCAGTTGAACTTTTGGCATAGGGAAAAAAGGTTTTCTTTCTGCTGACCGCAGAATTCAAAGGGTTGACAAAAAAGGCTCAGTTTAGTGAGTTGAAGGAGCCATAACTTAACCCCATAAAACTGCATTTGGCTGCAGCTGCAAACGGAGCTTGCCACAAGCTGACTTATAGCATAAACTGCTATCCTCCCGACGGGAAAAAGAAGGAAAAAGAGATAGAGAGGCGTCATGCGTGACTGCGTTATGGGAAAACTTTCAGCACTGAGAAAAACAGCATAAGCTCTTTCATGAAATATTAACAACAAATATTTCCAACTTGCTGGATATTCTTTCAACTGTACAAAATACCAAAATAAAAGTTAACGAAAACATTAGAAAAAAAAAACTATCAACACTTTGCTTTGCGTCTTTAGTTTAGGTCCATTTCCTTTGCTGCTGTTGATTGATGGCTCGCTCAACTTGGGCCAACTAAACGGATTCACACTTGCTACTTTCGACTGGCGACGATTGCTGGACTTGTGTAACTTCTTAAACAGCATTTCCTTGCATTTTCGTTACGAGAATTTAATTTCCCTTTACAGTTGGTCCCTCGCTTAATGAGCTGAGTGAGTACTTACACAAAATTAAGTGTTGTCCTACTTCACATCGGGAGGGAGTGGGAATAGGAGGTCCTACCCACTGCTGACTTGGCAAACATGTCTCAAAGAAGCAGACGGAGCAAAGATAAAGATTAAAAGCGAGGGAGACGAATAGTTGAAGAGTGGAGTGTAAAAATAGCAACACAAAGGAAATGGGGGAAAAAAAAGTAGCGCGTACAAAAACACAAATACAACTCAAGAAGAAAACGTAAACACTTCGTTTGTGCAACGTTATCGACTGTCAAATACTCTGCTCCTAGGGTTTTTGCTAAGGGATTTTAATAAAGTTAAGAATCACAAATTTTAGAGAATACTCCTTTGTAGAACACAAACAGTGTATCAAATGAACGACAAGTGAAGAAGGAAAACATTTACATTCGTATACTCATTCCTATTTCCTTACCGCCCTTCTCCTAACCCATTGCCAATTTCTGTTGTTGTGTTCTGCTGCTCAAGTTGGTGCTGTTGTTGTTGCTTTTGAAATCATCATAAAGTTGAAAGTTTTCTTTTTATTTGAAGAAAAAAAAAAACATGGTGTTGAAGTAGAAGAAGACTCCCAGGGGAGGCTGGGGCAATGTTAGTTTTGGCATAGGCGCGACAGGAGAACAGGTTCAAGCGACAGGCGGCGACAGTCGAGTAGGGGGTACTTTTCCCTAGAGTTGTTCCCGATATGATGTTGGTGTAGGTGTTATGAGTAGGGCAAAAGCAGTTGTTGGTTTGTTGTTGTCGTTGTCGTTGTCGTAAATGCTGCGAGTCCTGTCACTACAAGCTGATGCCCGAAAAAACATTTTACAACATTCTACAACACTTTACAGCAACACAACATAAAATTTTCGAGCACTGGCACGGAATAGAGAAGAATAACCCTACTCGACACGCGCCTTTTGCTATTTGCTCAGTGGGAGAAATAAAAGAAGTCGGCAGCCCGCGAGGCAGAAACCCATCCTTCCAACTTCCTTGCTTATCCAGCGACTATGACGACTTCTGCTGCTTCACACTTCCTGCTTGACAGGATGACTCCAGCAAGGCGAGTTTCCCATTTCTCCCTTTAACGCCCTTATCAAGTGGCGTTTCTCATGCAACGGCGCCACTGTTTGGCACCACTACCACCACAAAGTTATCCCTAGAGCAGCGAGAGCCATTCATTGTCTTCATTTTGCCTTTCACACGTGCTAAAGATGCCAGCAGACAAAAGACGATCCCAAGGGAACAAAGACAATGAGAATGAACAGCAGCAGCAACCAGTAAAAAGGGAACACGTAGGTGCGGGTTTACACACACACAGCAAAGATATCCCTAAACATTAAAAAATATTAACTAACCAGAAAGTGTCTGTGTCTGTGTTGACCAACTTCCTTCCATTCTCCCTTTTCCCTAGCCGTGCCACACCTTCAAATCGACAAGCCTGTCGTCAATTGGAATTGGTTCGATTTGCCTAATCCTCTTCATGTTTAATTTGCAAACGCGTAACTTTCATCATCTACCATTTCCATTCTCTTGGGCATTATCTAACGGGCAAAGTGCGCCTTTTGGCTTTTTATAAACCATTGTTCCCACAAGCCTCAAGCTGACCTGCTTTGGCTGTTGGTGAAAAAAAACACCGCCACAGACCAACTAACCACTCGGATGTGCTTCACATGCTCCAGTTGCTGTTCTGCTGCTGCAGCTTCACCTCTCACTGGGTACTTCAGCAACTTTTTTAGCATTAAATACGTGGCCAACTCTGTGACACGCCCTCTTTTGACCCCTCAATCCTCCTTATTCTGTTGAGTTTATGAAAAATATTACATAGAGATTAAAGTTTTTTGTGAGTTTGTTGCTGCTGCTGCCTGTTTTACCTGGCTGCCTGCCCACAATGTGTGTCTGTCTGTGTGTGTGTGTGTGTGTGTTTGTGTGGCACTGTTGGGCATTGTTGTTGCGGCTATTGTGGTTGTTGCTGTTGCTGCTGCTGCTGCTCCTGCTGTTGGCAGCTCTGACATAGATATTATTGTCTTGGCTGCTCCCTGAATCGTGCGGTTCTTTTGCTGGACCTGTGGCCTGAATATGCATTTTTTCCTCAATTATTTTTCCATACCCTAACAAAAGGGTATACATATACAGTGCGCTTCTCAAGTGTGTTGATATATCCTTAATTTCATTAAGTCAATGGAAAAAGTTGTTTAGTTGTTTTTCTATACAAACTCCTTGAAGCGTATATAAGTATTCGTATATGCTTAAATAAGCTTTTCAATTTTGCTTATGTTGAGTTTAAGTTTTTTTTTTTGTGTTTCTAATTTAAGTGCAATGCATGTAGTTTTCATATTTACATATTTGCCATATTGTGTTTTGCTCTCATTTTTTTTTTTTTTTTGCTGATATTTTTTGTTGTTGTTTGTTGTGGTTCTTGGCGCATTGTAATTATTTAAAGTGGTTTTTTGCTGGCTGAGGTGGTTTTGTGGGTGCGCTGAAAAGCGTTAGAGCTGTGTGCAAATCCCCACAGGATATATAAAACAAGTAACAGTTAACGTAACTAATGTTCAAGAAGAAGCTATAAAGTCGAGTCAGATTAAACAGATTCAACTTGGGATTATAGCATGACATGATCTGCCAACAAACTAAAGAAAAGGTCAAGAGTTGCAGTTGAACTTTTGGCATAGGGAAAAAAGGTTTTCTTTCTGCTGACCGCAGAATTCAAAGGGTTGACAAAAAAGGCTCAGTTTAGTGAGTTGAAGGAGCCATAACTTAACCCCATAAAACTGCATTTGGCTGCAGCTGCAAACGGAGCTTGCCACAAGCTGACTTATAGCATAAACTGCTATCCTCCCGACGGGAAAAAGAAGGAAAAAGAGATAGAGAGGCGTCATGCGTGACTGCGTTATGGGAAAACTTTCAGCACTGAGAAAAACAGCATAAGCTCTTTCATGAAATATTAACAACAAATATTTCCAACTTGCTGGATATTCTTTCAACTGTACAAAATACCAAAATAAAAGTTAACGAAAACATTAGAAAAAAAAAACTATCAACACTTTGCTTTGCGTCTTTAGTTTAGGTCCATTTCCTTTGCTGCTGTTGATTGATGGCTCGCTCAACTTGGGCCAACTAAACGGATTCACACTTGCTACTTTCGACTGGCGACGATTGCTGGACTTGTGTAACTTCTTAAACAGCATTTCCTTGCATTTTCGTTACGAGAATTTAATTTCCCTTTACAGTTGGTCCCTCGCTTAATGAGCTGAGTGAGTACTTACACAAAATTAAGTGTTGTCCTACTTCACATCGGGAGGGAGTGGGAATAGGAGGTCCTACCCACTGCTGACTTGGCAAACATGTCTCAAAGAAGCAGACGGAGCAAAGATAAAGATTAAAAGCGAGGGAGACGAATAGTTGAAGAGTGGAGTGTAAAAATAGCAACACAAAGGAAATGGGGGAAAAAAAAGTAGCGCGTACAAAAACACAAATACAACTCAAGAAGAAAACGTAAACACTTCGTTTGTGCAACGTTATCGACTGTCAAATACTCTGCTCCTAGGGTTTTTGCTAAGGGATTTTAATAAAGTTAAGAATCACAAATTTTAGAGAATACTCCTTTGTAGAACACAAACAGTGTATCAAATGAACGACAAGTGAAGAAGGAAAACATTTACATTCGTATACTCATTCCTATTTCCTTACCGCCCTTCTCCTAACCCATTGCCAATTTCTGTTGTTGTGTTCTGCTGCTCAAGTTGGTGCTGTTGTTGTTGCTTTTGAAATCATCATAAAGTTGAAAGTTTTCTTTTTATTTGAAGAAAAAAAAAAACATGGTGTTGAAGTAGAAGAAGACTCCCAGGGGAGGCTGGGGCAATGTTAGTTTTGGCATAGGCGCGACAGGAGAACAGGTTCAAGCGACAGGCGGCGACAGTCGAGTAGGGGGTACTTTTCCCTAGAGTTGTTCCCGATATGATGTTGGTGTAGGTGTTATGAGTAGGGCAAAAGCAGTTGTTGGTTTGTTGTTGTCGTTGTCGTTGTCGTAAATGCTGCGAGTCCTGTCACTACAAGCTGATGCCCGAAAAAACATTTTACAACATTCTACAACACTTTACAGCAACACAACATAAAATTTTCGAGCACTGGCTCACACACTAATTCAATAAATGCACGTGGGCGTTGCTGGTGGCAAAAGGATGCCTGTGCTTGCCCAAGGATGCAGGACACGTAGCAGAAAAGTTGACATAAATCTGCATAAAGTATTCGCATATATGCAAAATCGTAAAATTGAAGCACATGCAAAATAGTCCAAAAATTCAACAAAAATATAAAAAAAAACTAGAATAGAAAATGGAAAAGTGTCGACGCTTAACTGGCATGTTCACCAACACATGTGCCAGGTGAAGAAATAAACTGTAGCAGGGAGTAGCTAGATGGTGGGAATTGCTGGAATAATTCAGGGCATTATGCAAAAGCAGCAGCAGCAGCTGAAGCTGAAGCTGAAGCAGGAGCTAAAGCAAAACCAGACAACCATTGAAAAATCTGTAGAAATTATGCAAATACATTTCAGCAATCACTTAACTGCGGATAGAGCACCAACACGCACTCGAACCAAATCCAAATGGAAGCCAAGGGTGCATTGATAACAGGGCATAGTACTACTACGACGAAGGATTCGATCTACAAGCTTAACCCAAGTAAATAGCATTGGAATTTAGTAGTTGAGCTGAATTGCATTGCCAATGCCAATGATATGGCTAACAAAATTGATGCATGTCTAACGCAATTTCTTAACACGACATGCAAGAACTTGTTTAGCTCGTTGTTAACAGACAGAAAGAGGCAAAAATCTAACTTAGTCATGTACAAAAAGAAGAGAACAACTTGATAAGAATATTCGTTACAACTTTATGCATATTTATATATATTTATGTTTGTACCTCATTATCTAATCATAATCTGTGTTATTTTTTGCCGACAAATTACTTTCCGCTACCTTAACAAATTTAATCATAATTAGCCGTAGATAAGCGCCAAGTTTTCGACACAAATTTTGCTTGTTTTGTTTGTTGTTTGTTGTTGTACAATGGCTCAGGCATGTGACACAAATTGTTCACTGTACATTAGGCAACAACAAAGAAGAAGTTAAGAAGAAAACGAACTCACACACAACGCAACTCAACTCAACCCATATCTACTTAACAAAGTCAAAGTTGACGCATATGACAGAATAAAAAGTCGAATGAGAAGCAGAAGAGCTAAAGAGCCTTGCTGCTCGAAAAGGGTAAACAAATTCAAGGCGAAATTGATGACAGGACACACATTACACACACATCAAACACGCACACATTTATAGCAGTTTTGACATTGCCGCGTCGTCGTCAACTTGGCAAAGGTTGAACTAACATTGAAGCAGCTGCCAACCGTCAAACTCACAAACTACGACACCGCAATTTTTACAGAATTTGGATTAAGTGGACTTTGCTGTTGACGTATACATATATATGATTTTGTAAGGCGGGGGTCAGTGGGGTTACCCCCCCCACAAGAAACTTTTTAGAGGTTCGCCCAGGTTGTAGACGACTGTAGAAAATTCTTAAGAGTTTTTCGCGCTGCTTTGCATGTCGCAACGTGCTGGGTGAATATGTTATAGCCAGCCACCACTTTCCCCTTGCCATGCCACTTTGGTGCTTGCCTGTCTGCTTGCTTGCTGCTGTGTGCCTGTGTGTGGGCGCAAATATTTGCTAACGTGTCAATAACCCGCCCAGTGATTTATTTCATATTTGGTCTGGCTTATGAGTTTGTGCCCCCATTTCCTTTCTTACTGCTGGTCGCTAGCCGCATATTGCCGCAGGACGTTGCTTAGACAGCTGAATGAAAATAGTTTTACGTGGACGGGACGAGGCCTGTCAATGACATTTGATATTCAAAAGGGGACCAAACTCTTCCATCTAAGATGTTTTTTTTTTTTTTGCAATAAAGTTTTGTTTGGAGATGGAGGCATCATATAATGTACATATAATCATTTTTCCAATCGGCTAAATAGGCTATTAGATGTTTTTCGACAAAGGATTGCTTTTAAAACCGTATATTTCAAACTTTTTGCCAAACCGATAAAAATCGATAACTTGTTAGAGGTAAAATAAATATCAGGAAACTTGCGTAGATTTTACTTAAGAAGTGATGCCTAAGTACATAGCTGTTTTGTCAATCATAGGATATATTCTAGTCCCTCCACTCTGAATTCCAGTTGGCTTACTTATTATAGCATACTTATGGGAGCGTTGCAGAGAACAGTTGCTTTTTGTAACAGACACACATACACACACACAGCCGTTTGTCACAGCGCACTATGGTCCAGCCGACCACTTTTTTTGGCCAAAACCTATTTTTTAAAAGTTAAAAAAATAAAATACTTTAGATCATTCTAGATTAGAAAAAGAGTGACCAACACATCTGCGTACCAGAAATTACCGTAGATGGCGCCACTTTCGCGAAATCAGCTGTTAAACCTGGCGGTAGTTTTTGTGAAAGCACGTGTTTTGAAGTGTGCAAATTTAATAACGATTCTAAACATCTTGAAAGTGATAAAAAAAACTGTTTAAAACCAAGTTTAGCTATGCAATCTTTTCGTTGGGGTTTGTACTTCGTACTTTGTAATGTGTCTTGCTTGTAGTAGCTGTGGTGTCTTCGTAATTTTATGTTAAAGCGTGTCGTCTTAGATGTGTCGATTTGTGATTGAATCCAATTTTTAAAAAGGTATATAAAACGATTCCGACCTATTCCGGCCTAGCGACAAATTGCGTGTAGTAGATTAACAAATTCCTGTTCTAATGCATGTTTCAACTTGACTTGGTTTCACTTGGTTCTCTTTTAATTTGCATTAATAGATCATAACCTCAAATTCAGCAATGCAGAGTTGTTTGTTTTGTGGAGGTCAGAGAACGCAAAAGCATCCAAGGAAAATGCCGTGGTCAGATTTATTAAATCACAACTTTGTGGCGACATTTCAAATAAAATGACTAAATCTGTGACAGATGCTTCAAGGAAATTTTGTTACCGTTTGTCGGATAAATGGAGGAAGTGCAAGTCACAGGATTTTAGACGAAATTATATAGATTGGCTAAATGTAGAAACATGTGTAAACGTCCCGAAAACCCGCGTGCTTTCAGTGAACCAAAAATATTTTAAAATGTAACTGACATTGACGAGCAGCTAATAAGCAACTTAAGAACTGTGCATATATGTCTCTCATGCCAGTTGCCAATAAATGTTGAAAGATTTAAAAAATTCTGTTTTAAAACTGCAGAGTTCATAATTGATAGATATCCATGGTTACCAATGACTGCAACAGCGCACAAGATTTTGGTCCATTCATGCGATATTATCGAAAGCACTGTTTTTCCTGTGGGATATTTTGGAGTGGAGGGAAGTTTTGGACTTCGTAACGAGCGCAGGTACCCCATTAGAAGAGTACGAGTCGATTGAATATGATGATGATGATGATAATTTTGGATTGCAATGGAGCATGGAACTGGAATACGCAGCGAAATATGCTTAAAAACATATAGAAAATTTTGAATTTGAAATTTTTTTTTTGATACCCATATTTCTTGTAAATAAACTTCCTACTGATTATATTTATCGAATGCAAAAAACCAAATCAAAATATCTTGCTTCGTTCGCGAGTTATTAATTTTGGCCAAAAAAAGTGGTCGGCTGGACCATAGTGCAGCGTCGCCTTAAAGCCACATACATTTTGCTTTCCCATAAGAATAAACCAATCCCATCGTATATATACATACTTACGAACATATGTATGTCTGTATGAATAGTAATACATATTTTTTTTATGTCGCTACTCTAAAGTGTTCAATGAAGCGTGTGCGAC
>JAWNNU010000779.1:0-18997 GCA_035044585.1 Scaptomyza polygonia | reverse complement strand
AGGAATGAGTATACGAATGTAAATGTTTTCCTTCTTCACTTGTCGTTCATTTGATACACTGTTTGTGTTCTACAAAGGAGTATTCTCTAAAATTTGTGATTCTTAACTTTATTAAAATCCCTTAGCAAAAACCCTAGGAGCAGAGTATTTGACAGTCGATAACGTTGCACAAACGAAGTGTTTACGTTTTCTTCTTGAGTTGTATTTGTGTTTTTGTACGCGCTACTTTTTTTTTCCCCCATTTCCTTTGTGTTGCTATTTTTACACTCCACTCTTCAACTATTCGTCTCCCTCGCTTTTAATCTTTATCTTTGCTCCGTCTGCTTCTTTGAGACATGTTTGCCAAGTCAGCAGTGGGTAGGACCTCCTATTCCCACTCCCTCCCGATGTGAAGTAGGACAACACTTAATTTTGTGTAAGTACTCACTCAGCTCATTAAGCGAGGGACCAACTGTAAAGGGAAATTAAATTCTCGTAACGAAAATGCAAGGAAATGCTGTTTAAGAAGTTACACAAGTCCAGCAATCGTCGCCAGTCGAAAGTAGCAAGTGTGAATCCGTTTAGTTGGCCCAAGTTGAGCGAGCCATCAATCAACAGCAGCAAAGGAAATGGACCTAAACTAAAGACGCAAAGCAAAGTGTTGATAGTTTTTTTTTTCTAATGTTTTCGTTAACTTTTATTTTGGTATTTTGTACAGTTGAAAGAATATCCAGCAAGTTGGAAATATTTGTTGTTAATATTTCATGAAAGAGCTTATGCTGTTTTTCTCAGTGCTGAAAGTTTTCCCATAACGCAGTCACGCATGACGCCTCTCTATCTCTTTTTCCTTCTTTTTCCCGTCGGGAGGATAGCAGTTTATGCTATAAGTCAGCTTGTGGCAAGCTCCGTTTGCAGCTGCAGCCAAATGCAGTTTTATGGGGTTAAGTTATGGCTCCTTCAACTCACTAAACTGAGCCTTTTTTGTCAACCCTTTGAATTCTGCGGTCAGCAGAAAGAAAACCTTTTTTCCCTATGCCAAAAGTTCAACTGCAACTCTTGACCTTTTCTTTAGTTTGTTGGCAGATCATGTCATGCTATAATCCCAAGTTGAATCTGTTTAATCTGACTCGACTTTATAGCTTCTTCTTGAACATTAGTTACGTTAACTGTTACTTGTTTTATATATCCTGTGGGGATTTGCACACAGCTCTAACGCTTTTCAGCGCACCCACAAAACCACCTCAGCCAGCAAAAAACCACTTTAAATAATTACAATGCGCCAAGAACCACAACAAACAACAACAAAAAATATCAGCAAAAAAAAAAAAAAAATGAGAGCAAAACACAATATGGCAAATATGTAAATATGAAAACTACATGCATTGCACTTAAATTAGAAACACAAAAAAAAAAACTTAAACTCAACATAAGCAAAATTGAAAAGCTTATTTAAGCATATACGAATACTTATATACGCTTCAAGGAGTTTGTATAGAAAAACAACTAAACAACTTTTTCCATTGACTTAATGAAATTAAGGATATATCAACACACTTGAGAAGCGCACTGTATATGTATACCCTTTTGTTAGGGTATGGAAAAATAATTGAGGAAAAAATGCATATTCAGGCCACAGGTCCAGCAAAAGAACCGCACGATTCAGGGAGCAGCCAAGACAATAATATCTATGTCAGAGCTGCCAACAGCAGGAGCAGCAGCAGCAGCAACAGCAACAACCACAATAGCCGCAACAACAATGCCCAACAGTGCCACACAAACACACACACACACACACACAGACAGACACACATTGTGGGCAGGCAGCCAGGTAAAACAGGCAGCAGCAGCAACAAACTCACAAAAAACTTTAATCTCTATGTAATATTTTTCATAAACTCAACAGAATAAGGAGGATTGAGGGGTCAAAAGAGGGCGTGTCACAGAGTTGGCCACGTATTTAATGCTAAAAAAGTTGCTGAAGTACCCAGTGAGAGGTGAAGCTGCAGCAGCAGAACAGCAACTGGAGCATGTGAAGCACATCCGAGTGGTTAGTTGGTCTGTGGCGGTGTTTTTTTTCACCAACAGCCAAAGCAGGTCAGCTTGAGGCTTGTGGGAACAATGGTTTATAAAAAGCCAAAAGGCGCACTTTGCCCGTTAGATAATGCCCAAGAGAATGGAAATGGTAGATGATGAAAGTTACGCGTTTGCAAATTAAACATGAAGAGGATTAGGCAAATCGAACCAATTCCAATTGACGACAGGCTTGTCGATTTGAAGGTGTGGCACGGCTAGGGAAAAGGGAGAATGGAAGGAAGTTGGTCAACACAGACACAGACACTTTCTGGTTAGTTAATATTTTTTAATGTTTAGGGATATCTTTGCTGTGTGTGTGTAAACCCGCACCTACGTGTTCCCTTTTTACTGGTTGCTGCTGCTGTTCATTCTCATTGTCTTTGTTCCCTTGGGATCGTCTTTTGTCTGCTGGCATCTTTAGCACGTGTGAAAGGCAAAATGAAGACAATGAATGGCTCTCGCTGCTCTAGGGATAACTTTGTGGTGGTAGTGGTGCCAAACAGTGGCGCCGTTGCATGAGAAACGCCACTTGATAAGGGCGTTAAAGGGAGAAATGGGAAACTCGCCTTGCTGGAGTCATCCTGTCAAGCAGGAAGTGTGAAGCAGCAGAAGTCGTCATAGTCGCTGGATAAGCAAGGAAGTTGGAAGGATGGGTTTCTGCCTCGCGGGCTGCCGACTTCTTTTATTTCTCCCACTGAGCAAATAGCAAAAGGCGCGTGTCGAGTAGGGTTATTCTTCTCTATTCCGTGCCAGTGCTCGAAAATTTTATGTTGTTGTGTTGCTGCAAAGTGTTGTAGAATGTTGTAAAATGTTTTTTCGGGCATCAGCTTGTAGTGACAGGACTCGCAGCATTTACGACAACGACAACAACAAACCGACAACTGCTTTTGCCCTACTCATAACACCTACAACAACATCATATCGGGAACAACTCTAGGGAAAAGTACCCCCTACTCGACTGTCGCCGCCTGTCGCTTGAACCTGTTCTCCTGTCGCGCCTATGCCAAAACTAACATTGCCCCAGCCTCTCATGGGAGTCTTCTTCTACTTCAACACCATGTTTTTTTTTTTTTCTTCAAATAAAAAGAAAACTTTCAACTTTATGATGATTTCAAAAGCAACAACAGCACCAACTTGAGCAGCAGAACACAACAGCAGAAATTGGCAATGGGTTAGGAGAAGGGCGGTAAGGAAATAGGAATGAGTATACGAATGTAAATGTTTTCCTTCTTCACTTGTCGTTCATTTGATACACTGTTTGTGTTCTACAAAGGAGTTTATTTTCTGTGATTCTTAACTTTTTCAAAATCCCTTAGCAAAAACCCTAGGAGCAGAGTATTTGACAGTCGATAACGTTGCCCCAACGAAGTGTTTACGTTTTCTTCTTGAGTTGTATTTGTGTTTTTGTACGCGCTACTTTTTTTTCCCCCATTTCCTTTGTGTTGCTATTTTTACACTCCACTCTTCAACTATTCGTCTCCCTCGCTTTTAATCTTTATCTTTGCTCCGTCTGCTTCTTTGAGACATGTTTGCCAAGTCAGCAGTGGGTAGGACCTCCTATTCCCACGCCCTCCCGATGTGAAGTAGGACAACACTTAATTTTGTGTAAGTACTCACTCAGCTCATTAAGCGAGGGACCAACTGTAAAGGGAAATTAAATTCTCGAAACGAAAATGCTGTTTAAGAAGTTACACAAGTCCAGCAATCGTCGCCAGTCGAAAGTAGCAAGTGTGAATCCGTTTAGTTGGCCCAAGTTGAGCGAGCCATCAATCAACAGCAGCAAAGGAAATGGACCTAAACTAAAGACGCTAAGCAAAGTGTTGATAGTTTTTTTTCTTCTAATGTTTTCGTTAACTTTTATTTTGGTATTTTGTACAGTTGAAAGAATTTCCAGAAAGTTGGAAATATTTGTTGTTAATATTTCATGAAAGAGCTTATGCTGTTTTTCTCAGTGCTGAAAGTTTTCCCATAACGCAGTCACGCATGACGCCGCTGTAGCCCTTTTTCCTTCTTTTTCCCGTCGGGAGGATAGCAGTTTAAGCTATAAGTCAGCTTGTGGCAAGCTCCGTTTGCAGCTGCAGCCAAATGCAGTTTTATGGGGTTTAGTTATGGCTCCTTCAACTCACTAAACTGAGCCTTTTTGTCAACCCCTTGAGTTCTGCGGTCAGCAGAAAGAAAACCTTTTTTCCCTATGCCAAAAGTTCAACTGCAACTCTTGACCTTTTCTTTAGTTTGTTGGCAGATCATGTCATGCTATAATCCCAAGTTGAATCTGTTTAATCTGACTCGACTTTATAGCATCTGCTTGCACATTAGTTACTTTAACTGTTACTTGTTTTATATATCCTGCGGGGATTTGCACACAGCTCTAACGCTTTTCAGCGCACCCACAAAACCACCTCAGCCAGCAAAAAAACCACTTTAAATAATTACAATGCGCCAAGAACCACAACAAACAACAACAAAAAATATCAGCAAAAAAACAAAAAAAATGAGAGCAAAACACAATATGGCAAATATGTAAATATGAAAACTACATGCATTGCACTTAAATTAGAAGCGCAACACAGAAACACAAAAAAAAAAAAAACTAAAACTCAACATAAGCAAAATTGAAAAGCTTATTTAAGCATACCGAATACTTATATACGCTTCAAGGAGTTTGTATAGAAAAACAACTAAACAACTTTTTCCATTTACTTAATGAAATTAAGGATATATCAACACACTTGAGAAGCGCACTGTATATGTATACCCTTTTGTTAGGGTATGGAAAAATAATTGAGGAAAAAATGCATATTCAGGCTACAGGTCCAGCAAAAGAACCGCACGATTCAGGGAGCAGCCAAGACAATAATATCTATGTCAGAGCTGCCAACAGCAGCAGCAGCAGCAGCAGCAACAGCAACAACCACAATACCCGCAACAACAATGCCCAACAGTGCCACACACACACACACACACACACACACGCAGACAGACATTGTGGGCAGGCAGCCAGGTAAAACAGGCAGCAGCAGCAACAAACTCACAAAAAACTTTAATCTCTATGTAATATTTTTCATAAACTCAACTGAATAAGGAGGATTGAGGGGTCAAAAGAGGGCGTGTCACAGAGTTGGCCACGTATTTAATGCTAAAAAAGTTGCTGAAGTACCCAGAGAGAGAGGTGAAGCTGCAGCAGCAGAACAGCAACTGGAGAATGTGAAGCACATCCGAGTGGTTAGTTGGTCTGTGGCGGTGTCGGCGGTGGGGCTTTTTTTGTTCACCAACAGCCAAAGCAGGTCAGCTTGAGGCTTGTGGGAACAATGGTTTATAAAAAGCCAAAAGGCGCACTTTGCCCGTTAGATAATGCCCAAGAGAATGGGAATGGTAGATGCTGAAAGTTACGCGTTTGCAAATTAAACATGAAGAGGATTAGGCAAATCGAACCAATTGCAATTGACGACAGGCTTGTCCATTTGAAGGTGTGGCACGACTAGGGAAAAGGGAGAATGGAACACAGACACGTCCTATACATAAAGATAAACACAACTCTAAAAACTTTCTGGTTAGTTAATATTTCTTAATGGTTAGGGATATCTTTGGTGTGTGTGTGTGTAAACCCGCACCTACGTCTTCCCTTTTTACTGGTTGCTGCTGCTGTTCATTCTCATTGTCTTTGTTCCCTTGGGATCGTCTTTTGTCTGCTGGCATCTTTAGCATGTGTGAAAGGCAAAATGAAGACAATGAATGGCTCTCGCTGCTCTAGGGATAACTTTGTGGTTGTGGTAGTGGTGCCAAACAGTGGCGCCGTTGCATGAGAAACGCCAAACGCCACTTGATAAGGCGTTAAAGGGAGAAATGGGAAACTCGCCTTGCTGGAGTCATCCTGTCAAGCAGGAAGTGTGAAGCAGCAGAAGTCGTCATCGTCGCTGGATAAGCAAGGGATGGAAGGATGGGTCTCTGCCTCGCGGGCTGCCGACTTCTTTTATTTCCCCCACTGAGCAAATAGCAAAAGGCGCGTGTCGAGTAGGGTTATTCTTCTCTATTCCATGCTGTGTGGGAGGATCTTTCTTTCTTTTTCTCACTTTTAGCCAGCTTATGAATGTAAGTAAGTGGCTCTTGGTTAGTTCGTTTGCGTTGCACTTGCCACTTCCGCGTCACGAAGGACTTGCCACTGTTTTATACTGCAGTTGCAGTTGCAGTTGTTCTCGTTGTGTGTCATCAGCTGCATTTTGTCCACTGTCGTGTCCTAATTTGGCAACACGTTTCGCTCCCAATTGGCACAGCTTGCAGCAAAACAAACAAACAGCTGTCACTCTAGTTGGTGCTGGGTTGAAATGGATGGCATTAAATGGAGGGGGGGCTGGGTGTGTCTGGTGGCGAGTCAAACAAAAAGTGATTGCGGTCATTACGGTGGCTGAATGCAATCGTGTTGATTCAAAAGAGGCGTCAACTGGTTGAGCCAACCAGAAACCAAGACTAGGTCTACAACCAGAAATGAAATGGTTTAAATGAAATATAAAACGAGTTACAAACTGAGTATAGAGCTTTAGATACCGAAGTAAAAATACCGGTACAGATAAAAAGATTTCAATGTTTTGTTCCTATGTTGCTACGATTATTCTAGTATTTTGAATATGCATCAAACCTCAAGTTCAGTGGACTACAAACATTGAGTTTAACACATCAAAATGTTGATTATGTTTGAGCAACCCTTTAACAAGTCTTCTAGCCACTTTTTGATGCTTTATCCTCAAACCCTTTGGGGTGAAACCCGTCCTCAATTACAGCTGTTGAATTGAATATTGAACATTTCGTTTGGTTACTTTAAAGGTCATCGCGTGCACTAGAGAAAACTCATTGTGATGTCATAATCAAAAGCCAGTTGTCGTGTTGATATCCTGGTTCTTCTGGTTGTTGGGCGTGACTGCAATGCCAATCATCGTAAATCAGCGTTAAATTAGCTCATCGATGAGTGAGAGAGAACAGAATAGAGGAATTCTAGCTACTCCTCATTCTCCTCCTCTTGCCTACTGCTACATTCTTGTTCATTCTTCGCTTTTGCTTGCTGTACACGTTGCAAATTAACTTAATGTTGAATTCTAGCTGCGGGTTTGCCAGGGTGCCAAAGCGCGGGGGGATGGAAGTTGTGCGGGTGGCTTGGCAAGAGTTTTGCTTGCCTTGCTTCCTAGTATTTTCAGTTTCAGTTTTGCCCGACAAAAGTGTCCTTAAGTGTTGCTAATGCTGCTCTCTACACAGGAAGTTGCTTACGAGACACGAACTAAAACACACACACGCACAGAGACACACTTATGCACATCTAGATAGCGTTGTGCTAATGGGCTTGGCATTGCACTTTTGCAGTCACTTGGCAAACTTTTTTAATAGAATGAAAATACTGTTATACAACCCAGCCAGCCATATTTAAACTTCAACTTCAACTTCAACTTGAAACTTGGTGGTGGGGCGAATGTATTCATTTCAAATGATCTCAAGTACGTAAATAAATTGCAAAAACACATCAAAACACTCGCACAAAAGCAACAACAACTAATTGAAGTTAAGTGTTATACACAGAAACATTATGTACGAGGGTCTTTTTTTGCCAAGTGTACTACTTTTTCTTTCTCTCTCTCTCTCTCTGTCTGTTGACATCTCAAAACGGATATTATAAATTTGCAATTTCGTATATGCGCTGGCGCCTGGCTTGATTGCAACCAAGAGTTATTTTCTCCAAGCGAGTCTAATGAGTTTTTTTTTTTTTGCACTGCTGCTGGCGGCATGTGGCATGTGGCGCTTAAAATGAAAATATTTTTGCCAACCAGCATCCTTGTGCTTTATCACACACATATTCAGATATATATATATATAACACAATGCAATTCGATGCGTTTCAAGTGCCTTTGCCACACTTTGCCTCGCCAAAATATCATCTGGCTTTTGTTTTACACTGCGCCTGGCTCAAATGGCAAATGGCATTCTTTACCTTTACATTTTTCGATCTGTGTGTGTGTGTGTGTGGGTGCCTGTGTGTGTGTGTGTGCTGAGGAGCATGCCTTAAAGCCGCCAAAAGCAGCACGCCTTCAGTTGCTCCACATTATTACTCGTTTTTATACCCTACACCCATAAAATGGGTAAAACAGGGTATAATGATTTTGTGCAAAAGCATGTAACAGGCAAAAGGAAGCATCTTCGACCACATAAAGTATATATATATTCTTGATCAGCATCAACAGCCGAGTCGATATAGCCATGTCCGTCTGTCCGTCTGTTTGTAAAGATCGCGCAGATCTCAGAGACTACAAGAGCTCGAGACTTCAGATTTTGAATATAAGTTTGTCTATACCATAAGCAGAACCAATTTGTTTCAAATTATCAATAACATGGAATTGATTACAAATGAAATAATGGGTAACGATAGAATTTTTCTCAAAATTTCGTCGAAATCGGTTAAGAAACGTTGGAGATATCGTAAAGTTAAGTCTGTTTTTGTTTAAATTGATCATTATTTGAAGCATAATTTTAGGGCGCAAGGATTATAATATTTATTGCAACTGGGTTCAGGGTATCTTCAGGTTGAGCTCTCCCGACAAGAGCCTTCTTACTTGTTTATGCTGATTGCGGTTCTACATTTTACCATATTGCATTTCGCCACAGCTGCTTTCGGATGCTTTTGTTCCCGCTCGCACTCTTAACGCACAAGTCGTGTTTGAGCATCAATTTTGGCGCGACTCAAAGCTATTCATGAGTTTTTGTTTGTTTTCTTTTTATTAAAAAAACATTTAAAGTTGTATCCAAAGTAAAGCAAAACTTTAATGTTTGTTCTTTCAACACTTGCCGAGAACTTTTAACTATTTTACCTTTCCAAATGAATTTTCTACATAATCAAGTAATCGGTTTAGTGCAGTATTAATTCGTGTAAGTAAGTCATTTGGCCTAATTCAGCTGGCTTTTCAAACTGATATCGCATTGCTTATTGTTGTAGCTTCGTGTGGTAAGCACTGCCCCCAAACAAATTAAATCATGGCATGCCACAAAGTAAAAAGGCAGCAGAAGCTGAGGAATTACTGTACAAAAATTGTAAAAATGTCAGCGAATGGATGGGGGAAAACATGCAACAAAACAACATGCAACTGGTAAAGAGGCAGGCAGACTTGTGGGGCTTGTGGGCATGGCAGTTGACACAGATTTAACACACACACACACACACGCCATAAAAAACACACAAGCAATGCACACTTATTGAGCCTGCATTAAAAAAAAATAGTAGTAGGCAACGGCAGGAAGGCATTTCGAGAGTCTGCTTATTGTGTGTAGATAAGTGTGTGTGTGTGTGTGTGTGTGCGTAGCGAAAAAAAAGTGCAATGGATTTGGCCCGAATCGATTTTGGATTGGCCATTATAGCCACATATGTATATAAACATGCATTTAGGCTAGGCTAGGCATTTGACACGAATCGCAAAGTTACTTTCAAGTGGGTTGACTAAACCCGTGAGATCAGCGCAAACGAGTTTAAGAATCCTCAAAGTGTCAACAGAATTTGGCCAAAGTTGGCCAACCTTAAAGCACTGAAAAAAGTACACCAAGTTAAAAGTTCTAAATGAAAAAAACTTTATTTTAAATACATAGAAAAAGTTTGAATTTTTAGAGGAGCATTGCCATCGATCAATGCGAGGCGATCTTAGTTCTTTAAATTCCTTCTATTTCTCTAAGTGTGCTGCGTGCTCATTAAAAACCTGCGCCTCGTGTTTAAATTGCTTCCTTTTGGGCTAAGAAGAGAAGAACAGCAAGGACGAGTCGGGCAACTGGCAAAGAGTTCTGTGGCAGCATCTGTTGCCACTCGCGAGGCTAGAGTTTCAGTTTTAATTTGAATGTGACCAACTTTATGACTCCGAAATGAGTTCAACAAGCGACATGAGTTTGCCACCACCCGCTCCCCTTTCGCTCTCGCTTTCTCAGCTGCTTCACTCTCAGCAATTTTCTTATAAATTGTGCAACATTATTTTTTTTCATTATTGCAGATTTTTTTTTGTAGTTATTGCATTTAACTTATGGAATTTCCAACTCATTGGAATTTTGCCGCTTTTGTTGTTGTTGCAGCCATAAATAAAATTGTAAATTGCGTTTGGCTATAAAAATGCAGTAAGAAAATGCAAAAGAACGTTAAGTAAATAAAATGCACACACCACGAACGTAAAACTGGTTTATTTGAGCTTATTGTTGTTGTTGCTGGTGTTGCTGGTGTTGCACAGCTGCTGCAAAAGGAGCACAGGATAATGTTGTAGCTGAAGGCAGCTAGCCAACTGCTAAGTAAAGAACTTTCCAAGAAAGCTGAACAAAAGGCAGCTGTGTGCCTGATTATTACAAACTTATTACAAACGTGCCAAGTAACAACGAAACGCAATACATTTGTATTTGTGTGTGTGTTTGCGAAGGATAAGAATGCGTATATATATAAGTATAAAGAATGCCAAAGAATTGTTGCCCCATTAAGAGCCAGTCGCCGCCCCATTGTTGCAACAATACAACAATCGAAATGAAATCCTCACGTACGGCGAACGGTACATGTATAAATGAGAACATATCATATATGTAAAGAAAGAAGGACCTACACACAGGATATACATACATGGGGGAGGTGGGTGGTTTTGTTGTTGGTTGTTATTTGCCTACGCTTGTCATATCTTTTATATGTAACACACACACACACACACAACACAACAATTAAATTGAATGGAATGTGCGTTTATGGCTTGCCAGAACGAAGGACTTAGTGGTAGGACTCTGTTGGTTTAAGCACAATAATATAATGCCAAGACATTTTGTATAAATTTCCAATCGCATTCTATTGAGAAACACAACTCATAAAATTTACATATACAGCCATATACTACGCGTGAGTGTGTGTGTGCGTGCGTGTGTAAGTGAACAAAAACTTAAAGAAGGACGAAAAATGACACACACAAACTTAATATCTTGCTCTGCTGAATAAACTTAATGACAATATATTTGTTTTTTTAAGCCAAGTTTTATCTTCTTTTTCGAGTGAAGAATCCTTAAAATTAGTTTTTCCAGTCTGTTGTTGTTATTGCTTTTAATTAAAAGCGACTCGTTTCAATTTGTACAACTTAAGAGCCTTAAAGTTTTCATCTTGATTGCCAGCTTTAATTCAACAAAAACAAAGAAGAGAAAACTGTTGACAACAACAATTTCATTGACACAGTTCGCTGTTCTCGTACATTTTTTTCTACTTCTATTTTATGCCCCAAGAGAGAGAGACAAATTTGCCAGCGACAAAATCGATGCCCTGAAAAGCCATCGAAAATAAAACAAAAGCAGCCCCAAAAGCACCAAAGTCATAGTAAATCGTACAAAATGTTCACAAATCTACAATTTCTGCCACCTCTACCCCTCTAACCCCCCGCTACCACCAAATGACAGTTATACGTGCCATTTGGCTGCAGTTTTATTTGGCCGTGCATAATGCAAGTTTATGGAAGAAACTTCAACAAGCAACAACAACAACAACAAAAATTGAGGCTGATCTTGCACTCGACGAAGTGGAAAATACCCAAATGAAAACATGAATGAAATTTTTGCTTAGCTTTGTTTTTTCTATACCCTACAACGAGAAGTAGGATTTGTGGGCCGTTAAGGCGCGATAGTTATGTAGATGATTTCAGTTAGATAATTTGAAAAGTCTAGCCAGGATTTTGATCAAAAGATTTTTAACATTTTGAGCTTTTAACTTTAATGTATATTTTTTTTTTTGTTAGGGTATTACCTAAGTTTGGTTTGACCTTAATCAACGCTGCAGTTGACTTTCCCAATGCTCCACAATTCTTAAAAATAGATTTGAGGCTGGGACATTTTCAGGCCAGTTGAGTGTAACTTGGGCACGTTCCCAACCACGTCGAGCTGTCGACCATTGAAACGTTCTAATGCCGTTTGCAAGTGTAAGCAAAAGTGAGGGTTTCAAGGCAGAGGGAAGAAACGCGCAGTACATGGCTGTTTTGCTTTGCTCTTGCTGGCCCTAGACAGACAGGCGACAGTTTAAGTTGTGTTGTTTTTTTTCGGTTTTTGTGTATTTTTCGGTGGAAGATTTTTTAAAAATATAAAAAAAAATGGAAAGTTTTGCATAAAAAAGTAAACAGCAGCAGGAAGCGAAAACAGCAGGAAGGTAACTAAAAAACGGAAACGAAAGCAAAAGCCAATGCAGCAACAACAACAACAACTACCAAGAACTGAAGAGGAATAGCAGTTGCCAGTTTGTAAGGAAATAAAGAAAGCTAAAGAGAAGCTGCTAAATCAGGTCAGGGATTTGGAAGCCGCTTTTCGCTTGTTTATATTTTGTCACATATAAATTGTTGTTGTTGTTGCTACTTTGTGCCATTTTTCTTGCGCTTTTGTTGTTGTTTGGGCGCTTGATTCTGGCCCAATGCAATTTGTCAGAGCGTGGCATTAATTTAATTACAAGCCCAGCGCAAGCAGCATAAAATTGGTTTTGTGCAGCATAAAATGCATGCGCTACAGTTACAACTTGCCGCTTGCTGCGTTTTCTTAACCTTTTTTTATCAGTTGCGTTTTTTGTGTGTCACTGGAACAAAAGTTGGCGTTATTGAAAGCCAACTTTGGCCGACAACCGCAAGCTGGGTTTTTTTTTTTTAATTGCGAGCTTAAAAAAGTAAGGGCGTCGGTCACAGGCTATGCCCAGAGGCCCCACTTGAACTCATTTAGCATGGAAATTATGTATAGACAGGCGACAACGAACGAACACTGAAAAAACTAACACAACCCTGAGAATTCTTTTCGTTGCACGCACGTTTTACATTCCACAGAACACAGCTTCATTGTCGTCGTCCTGTTACACCACAAATTGCGGGGGCCATTTTGTAGTCCGAAGCTCTTGTCTAATTGATATGCAATAAACAATGTTGTGCGCCCCAGACAAGCGTATCAATGAAAAGCCTCTGCATGTTGCCCCCAACTGACAGCCATGACAGACACACAAAACCTCTGCCTCAGGCCAACAACAATAATTTTTGTGAACAAACTCCGAAGGCGAGAGATATTTGAGTTGTGCCTCATGACCCATGGCAGGAAATGTACGGAGAGAAAAATATTTGTATACGAATAACTAACTAACAAAACATAATTCCTTGCTCGAAGCTGCATGAAGAGTTAGCAAGAAGCTTAAATAAGCAGAATGCTCAAGTTTATACCGTTTTTTCCAAGTGTACAACGCACTCTTGGCATTTATGTGTTTGTTTTGCTTGGTGTTTGCTGCTGCTGCTGCTTCTCAATTTCTTGTTGCCTGTCAAGTATTTAAGTCTAATGCGCTTAGTTGTAGTTCCACTCCTTGTTTTTGTTGTTGTTGTTGTTTTGTGAATTTTCACATGGCAGCATTTAACAAAATTGAACTACAATGATATTTGAAGTTTCGAGTTTTTGGCCATAAAAACATGCCAAAGCCAATTGAGCTCAAGTTGTTGTCTGTCTACTGTGTGTGTGGCCAATATTGTAATAACAATATTGCGTATACGCAATATTGATTTATAATTTAATTGAATTAGGATTTAATTGAGCTGAGCATTTGCTGGCAAACTTGCAATTAAGCACTTAAAAGCATTTAGGATTAGGACAGAGAATGAGAGAGAGAATCGACTACTTACTCATTTTGCCATGCAGAGTGCGTCTTTGTTGTTGTAGTTGTTCTGGCTTATCACGTATACGCCTAGTAGCAGCACATTCTGTACAAATCGCACCTCAAATTAGTTGTTGTAGCACTCAAAGCGATTATCACTCTCGATAGATATATATTTTTGGTTATATTATTGTTAAATTTTTAATCGTATTTATCACTGCAAAAGCGGATTTAATTTGCTATCAATTTATACAAATACACACATTCAGTTTAGATCCCTTAGTTATAATTTATTATTTGCCGTCGAGAGCAGCAAATTTTGGGCCAATTTGTCCCTTAAATATTTAATTTATTTGTTTGGCCATAAACATTTGAATTATTTGTTCATACAGCCGCTACCCGAAAAACCAGCAAAAACACCCGCAAAATTCAATTTTGTGTGCTGTTCATTGAGCATTTTAATGTGTTTATGCAAAGCGTACAAACATTTTTGGAGTTGTCGAGCCACAGCTATTTTTGGCTTGTTCTCGTTTTGAAATAATGTAAATTATTTATTTATTTGTGTATTTGGCATTTAGAGAGAGAGGCAAAGAATTTATTGGATTTGAAAACTCTTGATTATAAAATGTGTTTTTTGGCTAAGTTTTATTCAAAAATAATGTCAATTGCAGAATTCAAGTAGAGAGCTGAGAAACAAAGTTGTTGTATATAAAATATTGAATTCATTTGTGTTAATCCTGAATATTATTTATTGTTCGCCCATTTATCTGACTTTTAATTGCAAGCTTAACGTATGAAATCTGTATTTAATTTTAAAAAAATCGCACCTTTCACAAAATCTCGCTTTGTGCCAAAGTTCTTTGTCATGACAATTAATTGAATTTGCGTGCCTCACCTCAATTTTTATGCCACAAACAATTTAAATTAACATTTTTAATCTTCCCATTTGGCTTTCACCTTGTGCTAAAGCCAAGGATTCAATTTTCGTTGACCGCCATTCATTAATTAACTTTTTTTTCCATACAAAAAGAGATTAAAAATAAATAAATATGCGCATAAATTATATACTATATATTTTGTTTTCTGTTTTAAATTGCTTTCTAAGCTTCTCAAACAAATATTGAACATAAATATTTGTAAAGTTTTCTATATGCTAGAATTAAAAGGCTGAAAAAGGGGCAACCCTTTTTTGCAGGAAGTTGGGAAAACGGGTTAGCTCTGAGCTACGATCAACCGCAAATATTAGAAAACAAAACAAAATAAAGCAAATGCAAACAAAAAAAAAACAAAGCGAAATGAGAGAGACAGGGTCAAAGTAAAAAAAAGGGCAGCAGCAGCAGTTTCGAAATTTTGTAGGCGCTAAGCAAGATTTATGAGCCGCCCTCAAGGCGTTTACATTAGCAGTGGGCAAGATGGGGCGGGGCGGGTGGCGTCCATGGCATTGGCATTCGACTTGTAGCAGTATTTTTAGATAATGCTGCTTCTTCTTCCACTTGTTTTATTTATGTATTTGTTTTTAAGCGTGCACCATTTGCCAGTTAGCTGCGGCTACGCATTTCAATAATTTAAAACATTTTGTGAGCCTTTCTCTTTCAATGAGGCAATTTGCTTAATGGCACCCTGTGCCCTGTACCGCCCTGTACCACTGCCCAAAAGGGTTTTGTTGCCTTAACTACACTTCAAAGTGTTGTTAAATTTAGTTTTGCAAGTGAAATCTGTAATCTTTTGCTTTGCCTAAGTGATTTTGATTTAAGTGTAGTGGCTATTCCATAAATAATCCAAGTGTCCTGTGCAGCTGCTGGAAACTAGCCAAAAAAAAAAATGTGTTAAAAGAACTTTAACATGTGACTCGACACTGCAGCTTGCGCTTGTGTTTGTGCGTGACGTCTGCATGTGTGTGTGTGTGTGTGTGTGTGTGTGGAAAGCAGTTCAAGGACTCGTTGTGCTGCAACCCAATTCTGATGAGCCCAAAAGCTGCCAGCCGCAAGCTGCAAAAATTCTGCGTTTGTGCCTGCAACCTTTAAACCCTCAAAAAGCACAAATTTAAAGCAAACACCCATCTCCCCGCCCCAAACAAATGTCTATACACAAGCCGACCTAGAAAACCAGTGGCCCCAAGTTTTCCGTTTCACATATGGCATGTTGAGTTAAGTTTTGTTGCTGGCTGCTTGCCGCACTCAAAGTTGGCGTCACGTGAATTCCTTGTTGATGCAACCAAGCAAAAAAAAAAAGATAAACACACAAACAGCACAAAATGTGCCAATGCCAATTGAGGGCTGCCGTATAAATAAAAAAGAAAAAACTGGAGTAGTAAATGGATGACAGACTGTGTGGCAAACATAACCACAGTCAACTTGTCTAGCTTATACAGCAGCACACACACACACACAGCCGTACATTTAATATGCATAACGTTCAAGGACATCATTCAGCGAGAGTAGTTTGCTTTTTCCGCCTTTTGCAATGTTCTATATATTTGTGTAAGACACAAGTAGCAGCTCTTAAGCTCGTTCTCTCACTCTTTTCACGCGCCTGTAGCTTATGCAACGCTTTTTTTTTTGTTTGCCTTGTTTTTGTTTTGTTGCTGCTTGTTAATTAGTTTTTAACTAATTTTATACATATTCAACACACATTCGAAAGTTTCATGACGTCAAAGATTCTTAGCTCTTGCCTAGCTCTCTCTCTCTCTTTCTCTCTTTCTCTAGCTCTTTCTCTCTCTAGCACACTTTGGCTTTGGTTGCGTGCGTATTTTGAGCAGCTGTGCGCTGTATCTGTATCTGTATCTGTTATATATTTGTATTGTGTATTTTATTGTACGTTGTATATGTTTTCTGCTTTCTCTGCTTTCACTTTCGCTGCTCATTGATTTTTAAACAAGCGCGCGCGCTCATACACAAACAGCAAACACCATTTTTACTATTATTATTTCATAAATAACTTCTTTTTTTTTTTTTGTTGCCTGTTATGTTATTTCACTTTCATCTAAAACACACACTTACACACACACACTAACACACACAGCACAGTCAGTAGCACGTTTCGCTTCGCCTGCCGTTACGAAAATCTTAAAACATTGACTGCAACGTCAAACTGCGCTCGCTGCCAAAACTAAACTGAAACATCAAACACAAAACTGAACTCGCATGTGACCAAAAAACCCGTCTGCTGTTAAAGCAGCAGCAGCAGCATTTCTGAATAAAAATAATACTGGTTACAGTCATCGTCGTTGGCGGCGCAGGCGCACTTTTATAACCATTCAATACACACACACACACACACATAGAAACGGGAACATGTTGTATAGCATTACAGCATTTTCCTCATTTGGCTGCTGTCACAGTTCGCGTCACACTGTTGCTGCTGCCGCTGTTGCTACTGCTGCCTCTGCGTCTCTCTCTCTCTTTAATTTTCTTCCTGTCTTTCTCTCTCTGTCTCGCGGATTTTTGTTTACATTGTGTGTCGTGTGGCATGCTATTTTTAGGGTCTTTGATGTGGTGTTGGGGTGGCAACAGCGAATCAGCTATCAACGTTTGCAACGTGCTTTGGCGCCTATAAATCAAATTACGCATACGCCACGTGGTATGGAGCCCAAATTGCTGCAAAGCACATAACAAAATCACAACGAAATGTTGTTGATGGCCAAGAAAAAAAAAAACAAAAAATAGGGTCCTTGAACGAAATAGCTAAAACATTACGTTTTTTCGCTAAAAATAATGAGCATAAATCGGAAAAATTTGATATCAATTTTTTGAAAACTTTTTTGAGCTTATGGATAAGAAACATTTCACCCATATTCTAGTGGCTTTTAATATAAGAACAATTTATTATCAAATAAATATTTTAGGAATATATTTTGGCACTTTATCCATCAAAAATGTTTTCATTTTGATTTGTTGACTTTTCTATCAGAATGCTGAGAGCGTTAAGAACAAAGAACAATTTTGACAAAACGTAATTTGAGTCTTTCGAATCAAAAATGCTTGAAGCGTGACCTGGGACATAGCGCAAAAGTACGACTCAATTTACAAGAAAGCAGAAAACAGAAAGAAAGAAAAACCCATGTGCACAAGGTGCATAAACTGTGTGTGTGTGTGTGTGTGTGTCCTTGATACTGTTGCTAGTGTTCGACGGTCAAAAACGATTTTTACGCTGATTGGTTTCAAGTAATTTGCCCCAAGCTTTTCATTTTGTTTGTTATTTTTGGGTTTTTCGCTTTTCGTTTTAACTGAACAGAAAAGTCAACGAGCCAAAGCCAAATGTCACTTACCCGTTACTCCCCCTCTCTCTCTGTCTATCTCTGCTTCTCTGCGGCAGCACTTTTGGAATTTAATAATGAAATAGCCTCAAATTTACAGCATAAACCGCTCCAGGCAACCAAGCAATTTCCAATATTCCACATCATGTGACTTTTCGTTGATAAATTCCATAAAGCGAAAAGCGAAAACTTTTAGAAACTTTGCAGAAACTGCAGCTGAAAATGAAATTGAAAGCAACGGAATTGCAGTTATAGCTGCAAAGCTTAATATATATAAACTATATGTATTTGCCGATTGCCAACATTCCTAATAACTAATTAAAAGTTGCCAATGGCGGGTGAAAGGATCATTTTATTTAGTTTTATTGACCCAACTTTAGCTCGATTAAATTTCGATTCGCTCATCATTAAATCGATGTGTAATATTAACCAAAAGCAATAAAGCGATAAAAACAACTAACTTATGCGATAGAAACGCATGGGCGTGGGGCACACAGTCTAATGACATTGATTCTTATCAATGAACAGCAAATTGATGAACGACAATGACACACCACTTGAGTGGGAGAGTGTGTGTGGGTGAGTGTGTGGAAGTATTGGTGTGTCTGTCCGTCTGTATGAACGCCTAGATCTCGGAATATAACTTTTCCTATACCATGAGCAGAACAAATTTTTTCAAACTATCGATAACTATTCCGGTTTCCGATATACACATGGAATCGATTACAAAAAATATCCAGTTTGGGGTTAATAAAATGGGTAACGATACAACTTTTCTCAAAATTTTGTCCAAATCGGTTAACAAACACCGGAGATATCGTAAAGTTAAGTTCGTTTTTAGTTTTGTTTAAATTGGTCATTATTTGAAGCATACTTTTAGGGCGCAAGGAGTAATATATTTACTTCTAGTTGGGCTCTACCGACTAGAGCCTTCTTACTTGTTAGGTTTGTTGTTGTTGGCGGCTTGCTTAAAGTTCGTAGCCAAAAAACATTTGTTTATAACTTTTATTCTACGTTCAAAGATGAAAATGAAGATTCCTTCACGTTTTATGAAATAATAT